>SJYX01006860.1:82950-113375 GCA_006410675.1 Oreotragus oreotragus
GGTGGGAGGGGGCGGGCAGGAAGTGTCATCCAGATGAACCCGTCCCTAGGCCCCCCCACTCTGCAGGTTTACCATCCACTCTCCATGGAGCTGCTCACCTTGCGGGTCAAAGTCGACCTTCACGGGGTTCACGACGGTGGCCGTCTCATCATAGCACAGGAGTGAGATGTCTGCCCAGGGTGGTGAGAAAGAGCAAAACAGATATGCCTTCCATTGCCCACTGGGGCTAGTCAGCCTCCCCCTTTCCTCCTTGCTGTGGCCAAGACTAGCAGATGCAGCTGAGGCTGTGAACTGGCTCTGATGGGGTCACTGGGGCTGCTGACCACCTCAGCCCAGGACTGTGAGGGGCTGCTGGGAGCAGCGCAGATGATGGGGAAGATACCCAGGCTTGACCTCTGGATTCCTCGAGGGAGGTCTCTGGAGTTCCAGAAGAGATGAGAGATGCGGGACATGGGGGTGGGCCTGAGACCTCCCTAAGGGGCCCCACCCATCCTTTCACCACCAACATCAAGGGGTTTTCGGGGGGCTTACTTTTGCATTCTTCAGAATTCCCGTGTAGCTGTCCAGTCTCATCCATAATCTTGGCCCTTACAATCTTAGTGAGGTTTTCAAACAGCTCTAGGTACCCCGAAGTATAGTTGGCCTCCATGATGACTTCGTGTTCCACCACGACGCTGCCAGGACTGGAACCAGGAGTCACCAGTCAACCCTTGTTGCCCTCCCAGCAAGTGGGGCCCAAGAAACAAGAAGGGTGATGAGAAACAAATAGTCATGTGACCCAGGGGCGGGACAGAACATAAACGCTTCCCTCCAGCAGTTAACAACCTAGAGGGAGGCTACAATATAAGCCTGGGATTACAATATACGCCAATGGGTGAAATTCGTTCCTAAAAATGGAGGCTGTTTGGAAAAGACATGGAGGAATGGAACCCTTGTGCATCACTGGTGGGAAAGCAAACTGGTACAGCTGCTGTGGAAAAGAGCATGATGGTTCCTCAAAAAATGAAATATAGGGTGATCATGTGATCCAGCAATTCCACCTCAAAGAATTGAGAGCAGGGGCAGAAGGAAATATTTATACATGCATGTTCATAGCCACGTTATTCATAACTAAACAGTGGAACCAATCAATCTAAGCACCCATCAGCAAATGACTGGATTAACAAAATGCAATGGAATATTACATACAATGGAATATTATTCAGTCTCTGAAAGAAAGGAAATTCTGAGACCTGCGGCAACATGCATGAACCTTGAGGACATTATGCCAAGTGAAATAGGCCAGTCAAAAAAGGATGAATACTGGATGAGTATTTATGAGTAGTAATATGAGATTCCTGAAGTAATCAACTTCAGAATAGAGGCAGAAGGCAGCATGGTGATTGTCAAAGGTGGGATGAGGGGGAATTGGGAGTTACTGTTGAATGGGTACAGAGTTTCAGTTTGGGAAGATGAAAAAGTTCCAGAGGACTTCCCTGGTGGTCCAGTGGTTAGCAGTCCACCTGCCAGTGTCAGGGACACAGGTTCAATCCCCAGCCTGGGAAGATTCCACATGCTGTGGGGCAACTAAGCCTGAGACCACTCAAGTTCGCTTGTGCTAGAGTTCATGCTCAGCAACAGAAGTTATGCAATGGGAAGCCCATGTGTCATGATGAGACAGCAGACCCTGCTTGCTTCAACTACAGAAAGGCCCCCACAGCAACGCAGACCCAGTGCAGCCAAAAGAAAGAATTAAAAAGTTCTAGAGATGGACAGTGGTGGTGGTTGTACAACAATGTGAATTTCCTTAATGCTGCCAAACCACATACTTAACAGGGTGAATTCAGTGGCTAATGACAGATTTTATATTATGGGTATTTCACCACAGTGAAAATGTTTTAAATTTAAAAATTTAAGACAGACGCTAAAGGATTGTATTTTGAAAACCAAATAAGTAAACTTTTAGGTATGAAGAAACATGAGGGCACTTTCGAAATGTTGGATTCCAACCCAGAGGCTTCTTGTTAGATGGTCAGCAATGCTCTGAGCAGAGAGCTCCTGAGACAAGGCCCATCACCACCCACGGTCCTTGTGACAAAGAAGTCAGAAGCAGGACCCAGGAGGACCTAACCCAACAAAAGCCTGAGTCAGAATGAAGACAGAGACCATGGCTGAGGCTGAGTGTGGGTGGAGGATGCTGGGTTATGGAACACCATGGGCTCTTGATATGTTGGTAACTGACATGCCCCAGGCTCCCTCGTCATCCTTCTGTCTGCTTCTTCCCATCCTCCTCTGGGAGCTCTGCTTCTCCTGATCATCCGTTAAATATGGATGTTTCCCATGCTTCTGCCCAGAGACAGCTTCACTTCCATGCTGTGACAATTGCCCCAGCCATCTGGTCTACTCTCCGAGCTTTCAGTGATGCCTATCTAGGGATGTCAATGCTGATGTCTCTGCTATAGACCCTTACTATCATACATTTGACAACCAGCTGCTCCATCACTCCACATGGCTGGGCCCCAGACACTTGAGGCTTAACAAGGCCCATGTCAAACTCATTATCTTCTTCTATCGTTCTGCTCCTTCTTATGTTCCTCATCTCAGCCAAGGGCAACCCACACTCCCAGCAGCCCAGAAATCTGATATCATTCCTCTTTTCCTCCAAACACCCATCAAAATCCAATGATCTGCTGGTCCTGCCTCTTAAAGACCTTTCACACTGGACTACTTTCCTTCTTCATTAACACCTCTCAGGCCCAGGCTGCTATCATCTCCCTCCTCTGCCCATCCATTCTCAACCCTGAAAACAGATTGCATGGTCTGCAGTGCAAAGCATTTACTCTGCCACGTGGGCCACAACTGCCGATGCTTCACATGTAAATGAGCACGCGTCACTTTTCCAACCTCCTCTCCCAGCACAGCCCCTTGATCTTTAAGAAGCCAAGTGTGCTTTACGTTCTTAGAATCTGCGCTCCTTTCCCTTACCTGTAGGCACATCGCGGATTTCCTCTTGTAACACTCTCCCCTTCCCTTGCCTCTAGTTGGCCCATTCCTCACCCTTCAAGCCTCAGCTTAGCTGTAACTTCCTCCAGGAAGGTTTCCCTCAGTCTCACTGACCCTGCATTCAGGACCTCTCCCTCTGTACCTTGTGTCTCTTATCATAACTCTAACCTCAGTAACTGAGTTATCATAACTACCATAGCTCTGCCCTTCTAAGCACCATGAAGAGCAGAACCCAATGTTCCCAGCACCTAGCACAGGGTGGACTTCCAATATTAGCTTGATAAGTGGATGAATGCTGAATGAATGAATGCATGGTCTCAGAGCCCTCAGGTGTTGCTTTTTTTGACGCAGCCAGGTACTGATACTCTAACCATTTATGATAGGAGGAGGCAGGAGAGCAGGCAAGAGAGAAGAGCTTCCCACAGTCTATAAACCTTCCCACCCCCATACTCACAGCAGTCTTATGACGTTCACGCCTCTGTATTGGGGAAAGTTGTTGCCCTTGTAAACTTTATCCATCTGAAAGAAACAAGACAGCTGAGTTCATAGAAGCCTGGAGTGTGCAGCAGCCCCTGTTCTCTGTGCTGGGGGCAGTCCCTCAGAACCTCCTTTCCCCAAGGAGTCCCTGTATTGAGTTCAGTCGCTCAGTCACGTCCGACTCATTGTGACATGAACTGCAGCACGCCAGGCCTCCCTGTCCATCACCAACTCCTGGAGTCTACCCAAACCCATGTCTATTGAGTCAGTGATGCCATCTGCCCACAGGAAGGAAGGAAGGGGGTGACCAGGGATGTCCCGTCTTCCAGGATTCACATCAGGGGATCTAGGTTTCCTCTCCTCTTACCCGACTCTTGAATACTTGAACGAAGTTCTTGTATGCATCAGAGGATTTGTCATTTAGGTCATCTGTGAAATTCCTGTTAGTCACTTTCACTGTCAGGTCTATAGTGGCATTGATTTTTTGGGGGGTCTCTATGGAAACAGGACATATTATGCATGAGACAGCAACCTCACAGTAATGCCTTCCAAGAATGGCTAATTCTTCATTTGTTGGCTTTGTGGGAGAGGAGAAAGTGTGTAGGTAGGCAGACGGAAACTCAAAAGGCAGGTAGGAGTAGCTGAAACATCTTCCCCTTGTCTCTGAATCCTAGGAGGAGCTACTGGTCAGAATCTTGACTCAGTGAGACCTGACTGGAGGGTACCAGGTGATCATTCAGACGAGAGAGACAAGTTAACTAGTGAAAAGGGCTCATCCCCTCTGAAGTGGGATGCAGGAAATCCATGCTCTACCTGCATTTTGGCTGGGTGAAAGTCACATTTTCTCCTCGACCTGCACAATTAGCCAATGGTAGCCAATGAACCTTCCAATGTTGCCCTCCTGTTTTGAACGGTAAGGGAAATGATCTACAAGTCTCAGAAAAGGTCTTTACCTATGAAGAAGTATTCCGTGAGGGATTTACACTGGTAACCAAAGTAGCCTTGGGCACAGACACATTCTTTTCCGTTCCAAGTGGCGTTATTGTAGCACTGCACTGCAAAGAGGTAGAACATTCCAGAGGTTACCATGGAAGCCCAAGACACAAAACACCAACTCTCATTCCAAGTCCCATCATTCAGACATTGCACTGAAAGATGGAAATGGGACTAGATAATCCTGCTGTAACTGAGAGCCCTCTGCCACCATTTCAATCCCCAGGAGATAGTGGGGAAAGGAAAAGGAACACAGAATGGAAGGAAGCAAGAGATGAAAGAGGACACTCAAAGAAATCAGGAGTCCTACAACTCAAAAGACAGGCACACCATCCACTTGGATGATGTATGCTGGCAACAAGATGGTACTGGAAGCTGGAACAAGACCACAAGGAGGACAAAACTGATTAGCTGATAAGGGAGACAAGCAGGAGGAGCCCGTAGGGTGATATACAAGTAGACTTACATGGTGTCGTAGTTGAAGAGTGGGTTGTCCTCACAGTTGTCTGTGTCCTAGTGAATGGGGGATGCAGGGATGAAGTGGTACGGAATCCAGGGACTGGAGTATCAGTGGAGCCAGGTGAAGTGGAGGACACGGGAGAAGAAAAACCAGAAGTCGACTCGTCTTTGGCAGTCGTGGTGGTATGTTGTGAGACCACAGTGTGGGTGGAGCTCTCACTGGGGCTTGATGAGGAAGGACTTGCGCCGTTTGTACTGTGCAAAGAATGGGTAGAGAATGATGGCATGGACCCGTCTGAGGAGCTGGTGTAGAGAGTGGATCCCAGAGAAGAAGACGTGGTCATGTGTCCATCACCAATGGAAGTGGTTAAGGATTCTCCAGGCTTTGATGTTGAATCAGAAATTTCATTCCCTACAGTAACAGTGCTGTTCAAGGTGCCTGTAGGTTTTGATGAATCAGGGGTGGAAGTAGCAGGAGTGAGTTCCTCTGTGAGGCCTGTGATTGTCTGTGTGGAGACAGAGTGGGTGGTAGACAGCAGGCTGGGAATTGAAGAGGAAGCTAGGCTGCTACTATGGCTGGGATAGGACGTTGACATAGAAGATTCAGAAATGGTTGAAAGGACAGAGGACATCTCAGTAATTGTTGTTGTACTGAGTCCGGTCCTGGAGGTAGTGGTAGAAAGTCCCTCAGAGTTTGAAGGTATATAAAATGTTGAGGTGTAAGAGGAGACTGTATCTGTTGATGGTGCTGAGACTATTGTGGACACAGTGGCTTCAGGAGTAGAATACGTGGTCCTTTCTTCATCACCAGTGGAGGAGGTAATGGATTCAGCTGGACTTGAAGTGGACACAGGACTTCCATCCTCTAGAGAAATTGTTGATGTAAGTAAGTCCGTGACTTGAGAAAAATCAGATATGGTGTTGTGATCTGTGGATTTCTGAGTGACAAAAGTGGTAGACTGTACTGAACCAGACGAGCTGGAAAATGTCTCTCCAGTGCTAGATGGGGCTGTAGAGCTCTCGGCAACTCCTGTGTGGGAACTCTCAGAAGAAATACTAGATGAAGACCGCCCAGAAGTAGTGGCAAAACTCCCAGGGTGTGTGGTGAGGGAGCCCTCAGAAGACATGGTGAATTCAGACAGACCAAAAGTGGTTGGGGAGGACAAGGGAATTGTGGTATGGGAACCACCAGAAGACACTGTGGATTCAGAGAGACCAGTAGTGGTAGAGCTCCCAGGTACCATGGTGTGGGAACCTGCAGAAGACACTGAGGATTCAGACTGACCAGATGTGGTGTAGGAACCCTCAGAAGAGGCTGTGGATTCAGACTGACCAGATGTGGTGATGGTGCTCCCAGGGACTGCAGTGTAGGAACTCTCAGAAGAGACTGTGGCTTCAGATCCACCAGAAATAGTGGGGGAACTCCAAAGGACTGTGGTGAGGGAAGCCTCAGAAGACACTGTGAAGTCAGACCCACCAGATAAAGTGGTGGAGCTTCCAGGGACTGTGGTGTGGGAATCCTCAGAAGAGACTGTGGATTTTGACTGAACAGAAGGAGCGGGGGAACTCCCAAGGACTGTGGTGAGGGAACTTTCAGAAGAGATTGTGGATTCAGAATGACCAGACGTGGTGTGGGAACTCTCTGAAGAGACTATGGATTCAGACCAACCAGACGTGGTGATAGAATTCCAAGAGACTGTGGTGAGAGAACCCTCAGCAGATACAGTAGACTCCGACGGACCAGAAGTAGTGGTGGAGCTCCCAAGGACTGTAGTGTGGGAGCCTTCGGGAGAGGCTGTGGATTCTGACTGACCAGATGTGGTCTGAGAACCCTCAGAAGAGATTGTGGATTCTGACTGACCAGATGTGGTGTGAGAACCCTCAGGAGAGACTGGGGATTCTGACTGACCAGATGTGGTGAGGGAACCCTCAGAAGAGATTGTGGATTCTGACTGACCAGATGTGGTGAGGGAACCCTCAGGAGAGACTGTGGATTCTGACTGACCAGATGTGGTGAGGGAACCCTCAGGAGAGACTGTGGATTCTGACTGACCAGATGTGGTGAGGGAACCCTCAGGAGAGACTGTGGATTCTGACTGACCAGATGTGGTGAGGGAACCCTCAGGAGAGACTGTGGATTCTGACTGACCAGATGTGGTGAGGGAACCCTCAGGAGAGACTGTGGATTCTGACTGACCAGATGTGGTGAGGGAACCCTCAGGAGAGACTGTGGATTCTGACTGACCAGATGTGGTGAGGGAACCCTCAGGAGAGACTGTGGATTCTGACTGACCAGATGTGGTGAGGGAACCCTCAGGAGAGACTGTGGATTCTGACTGACCAGATGTGGTGAGGGAACCCTCAGGAGAGACTGTGGATTCTGACTGACCAGATGTGGTGAGGGAACCCTCAGGAGAGACTGTGGATTCTGACTGACCAGATGTGGTGAGGGAACCCTCAGGAGAGACTGTGGATTCTGACTGACCAGATGTGGTGAGGGAACCCTCAGGAGAGACTGTGGATTCTGACTGACCAGATGTGGTGAGGGAACCCTCAGGAGAGACTGTGGATTCTGACTGACCAGATGTGGTGAGGGAACCCTCAGGAGAGACTGTGGATTCTGACTGACCAGATGTGGTGAGGGAACCCTCAGGAGAGACTGTGGATTCTGACTGACCAGATGTGGTGAGGGAACCCTCAGGAGAGACTGTGGATTCTGACTGACCAGATGTGGTGAGGGAACCCTCAGGAGAGACTGTGGATTCTGACTGACCAGATGTGGTGAGGGAACCCTCAGGAGAGACTGTGGATTCTGACTGACCAGATGTGGTGAGGGAACCCTCAGGAGAGACTGTGGATTCTGACTGACCAGATGTGGTGAGGGAACCCTCAGGAGAGACTGTGGATTCTGACTGACCAGATGTGGTGAGGGAACCCTCAGGAGAGACTGTGGATTCTGACTGACCAGATGTGGTGAGGGAACCCTCAGGAGAGACTGTGGATTCTGACTGACCAGATGTGGTGAGGGAACCCTCAGGAGAGACTGTGGATTCTGACTGACCAGATGTGGTGAGGGAACCCTCAGGAGAGACTGTGGATTCTGACTGACCAGATGTGGTGAGGGAACCCTCAGGAGAGACTGTGGATTCTGACTGACCAGATGTGGTGAGGGAACCCTCAGGAGAGACTGTGGATTCTGACTGACCAGATGTGGTGAGGGAACCCTCAGGAGAGACTGTGGATTCTGACTGACCAGATGTGGTGAGGGAACCCTCAGGAGAGACTGTGGATTCTGACTGACCAGATGTGGTGAGGGAACCCTCAGGAGAGACTGTGGATTCTGACTGACCAGATGTGGTGAGGGAACCCTCAGGAGAGACTGTGGATTCTGACTGACCAGATGTGGTGAGGGAACCCTCAGGAGAGACTGTGGATTCTGACTGACCAGATGTGGTGAGGGAACCCTCAGGAGAGACTGTGGATTCTGACTGACCAGATGTGGTGAGGGAACCCTCAGGAGAGACTGTGGATTCTGACTGACCAGATGTGGTGAGGGAACCCTCAGGAGAGACTGTGGATTCTGACTGACCAGATGTGGTGAGGGAACCCTCAGGAGAGACTGTGGATTCTGACTGACCAGATGTGGTGAGGGAACCCTCAGGAGAGACTGTGGATTCTGACTGACCAGATGTGGTGAGGGAACCCTCAGGAGAGACTGTGGATTCTGACTGACCAGATGTGGTGAGGGAACCCTCAGGAGAGACTGTGGATTCTGACTGACCAGATGTGGTGAGGGAACCCTCAGGAGAGACTGTGGATTCTGACTGACCAGATGTGGTGAGGGAACCCTCAGGAGAGACTGTGGATTCTGACTGACCAGATGTGGTGAGGGAACCCTCAGGAGAGACTGTGGATTCTGACTGACCAGATGTGGTGAGGGAACCCTCAGGAGAGACTGTGGATTCTGACTGACCAGATGTGGTGAGGGAACCCTCAGGAGAGACTGTGGATTCTGACTGACCAGATGTGGTGAGGGAACCCTCAGGAGAGACTGTGGATTCTGACTGACCAGATGTGGTGAGGGAACCCTCAGGAGAGACTGTGGATTCTGACTGACCAGATGTGGTGAGGGAACCCTCAGGAGAGACTGTGGATTCTGACTGACCAGATGTGGTGAGGGAACCCTCAGGAGAGACTGTGGATTCTGACTGACCAGATGTGGTGAGGGAACCCTCAGGAGAGACTGTGGATTCTGACTGACCAGATGTGGTGAGGGAACCCTCAGGAGAGACTGTGGATTCTGACTGACCAGATGTGGTGAGGGAACCCTCAGGAGAGACTGTGGATTCTGACTGACCAGATGTGGTGAGGGAACCCTCAGGAGAGACTGTGGATTCTGACTGACCAGATGTGGTGAGGGAACCCTCAGGAGAGACTGTGGATTCTGACTGACCAGATGTGGTGAGGGAACCCTCAGGAGAGACTGTGGATTCTGACTGACCAGATGTGGTGAGGGAACCCTCAGGAGAGACTGTGGATTCTGACTGACCAGATGTGGTGAGGGAACCCTCAGGAGAGACTGTGGATTCTGACTGACCAGATGTGGTGAGGGAACCCTCAGGAGAGACTGTGGATTCTGACTGACCAGATGTGGTGAGGGAACCCTCAGGAGAGACTGTGGATTCTGACTGACCAGATGTGGTGAGGGAACCCTCAGGAGAGACTGTGGATTCTGACTGACCAGATGTGGTGAGGGAACCCTCAGGAGAGACTGTGGATTCTGACTGACCAGATGTGGTGAGGGAACCCTCAGGAGAGACTGTGGATTCTGACTGACCAGATGTGGTGAGGGAACCCTCAGGAGAGACTGTGGATTCTGACTGACCAGATGTGGTGAGGGAACCCTCAGGAGAGACTGTGGATTCTGACTGACCAGATGTGGTGAGGGAACCCTCAGGAGAGACTGTGGATTCTGACTGACCAGATGTGGTGAGGGAACCCTCAGGAGAGACTGTGGATTCTGACTGACCAGATGTGGTGAGGGAACCCTCAGGAGAGACTGTGGATTCTGACTGACCAGATGTGGTGAGGGAACCCTCAGGAGAGACTGTGGATTCTGACTGACCAGATGTGGTGAGGGAACCCTCAGGAGAGACTGTGGATTCTGACTGACCAGATGTGGTGAGGGAACCCTCAGGAGAGACTGTGGATTCTGACTGACCAGATGTGGTGAGGGAACCCTCAGGAGAGACTGTGGATTCTGACTGACCAGATGTGGTGAGGGAACCCTCAGGAGAGACTGTGGATTCTGACTGACCAGATGTGGTGAGGGAACCCTCAGGAGAGACTGTGGATTCTGACTGACCAGATGTGGTGAGGGAACCCTCAGGAGAGACTGTGGATTCTGACTGACCAGATGTGGTGAGGGAACCCTCAGGAGAGACTGTGGATTCTGACTGACCAGATGTGGTGAGGGAACCCTCAGGAGAGACTGTGGATTCTGACTGACCAGATGTGGTGAGGGAACCCTCAGGAGAGACTGTGGATTCTGACTGACCAGATGTGGTGAGGGAACCCTCAGGAGAGACTGTGGATTCTGACTGACCAGATGTGGTGAGGGAACCCTCAGGAGAGACTGTGGATTCTGACTGACCAGATGTGGTGAGGGAACCCTCAGGAGAGACTGTGGATTCTGACTGACCAGATGTGGTGAGGGAACCCTCAGGAGAGACTGTGGATTCTGACTGACCAGATGTGGTGAGGGAACCCTCAGGAGAGACTGTGGATTCTGACTGACCAGATGTGGTGAGGGAACCCTCAGGAGAGACTGTGGATTCTGACTGACCAGATGTGGTGAGGGAACCCTCAGGAGAGACTGTGGATTCTGACTGACCAGATGTGGTGAGGGAACCCTCAGGAGAGACTGTGGATTCTGACTGACCAGATGTGGTGAGGGAACCCTCAGGAGAGACTGTGGATTCTGACTGACCAGATGTGGTGAGGGAACCCTCAGGAGAGACTGTGGATTCTGACTGACCAGATGTGGTGAGGGAACCCTCAGGAGAGACTGTGGATTCTGACTGACCAGATGTGGTGAGGGAACCCTCAGGAGAGACTGTGGATTCTGACTGACCAGATGTGGTGAGGGAACCCTCAGGAGAGACTGTGGATTCTGACTGACCAGATGTGGTGAGGGAACCCTCAGGAGAGACTGTGGATTCTGACTGACCAGATGTGGTGAGGGAACCCTCAGGAGAGACTGTGGATTCTGACTGACCAGATGTGGTGAGGGAACCCTCAGGAGAGACTGTGGATTCTGACTGACCAGATGTGGTGAGGGAACCCTCAGGAGAGACTGTGGATTCTGACTGACCAGATGTGGTGAGGGAACCCTCAGGAGAGACTGTGGATTCTGACTGACCAGATGTGGTGAGGGAACCCTCAGGAGAGACTGTGGATTCTGACTGACCAGATGTGGTGAGGGAACCCTCAGGAGAGACTGTGGATTCTGACTGACCAGATGTGGTGAGGGAACCCTCAGGAGAGACTGTGGATTCTGACTGACCAGATGTGGTGAGGGAACCCTCAGGAGAGACTGTGGATTCTGACTGACCAGATGTGGTGAGGGAACCCTCAGGAGAGACTGTGGATTCTGACTGACCAGATGTGGTGAGGGAACCCTCAGGAGAGACTGTGGATTCTGACTGACCAGATGTGGTGAGGGAACCCTCAGGAGAGACTGTGGATTCTGACTGACCAGATGTGGTGAGGGAACCCTCAGGAGAGACTGTGGATTCTGACTGACCAGATGTGGTGAGGGAACCCTCAGGAGAGACTGTGGATTCTGACTGACCAGATGTGGTGAGGGAACCCTCAGGAGAGACTGTGGATTCTGACTGACCAGATGTGGTGAGGGAACCCTCAGGAGAGACTGTGGATTCTGACTGACCAGATGTGGTGAGGGAACCCTCAGGAGAGACTGTGGATTCTGACTGACCAGATGTGGTGAGGGAACCCTCAGGAGAGACTGTGGATTCTGACTGACCAGATGTGGTGAGGGAACCCTCAGGAGAGACTGTGGATTCTGACTGACCAGATGTGGTGAGGGAACCCTCAGGAGAGACTGTGGATTCTGACTGACCAGATGTGGTGAGGGAACCCTCAGGAGAGACTGTGGATTCTGACTGACCAGATGTGGTGAGGGAACCCTCAGGAGAGACTGTGGATTCTGACTGACCAGATGTGGTGAGGGAACCCTCAGGAGAGACTGTGGATTCTGACTGACCAGATGTGGTGAGGGAACCCTCAGGAGAGACTGTGGATTCTGACTGACCAGATGTGGTGAGGGAACCCTCAGGAGAGACTGTGGATTCTGACTGACCAGATGTGGTGAGGGAACCCTCAGGAGAGACTGTGGATTCTGACTGACCAGATGTGGTGAGGGAACCCTCAGGAGAGACTGTGGATTCTGACTGACCAGATGTGGTGAGGGAACCCTCAGGAGAGACTGTGGATTCTGACTGACCAGATGTGGTGAGGGAACCCTCAGGAGAGACTGTGGATTCTGACTGACCAGATGTGGTGAGGGAACCCTCAGGAGAGACTGTGGATTCTGACTGACCAGATGTGGTGAGGGAACCCTCAGGAGAGACTGTGGATTCTGACTGACCAGATGTGGTGAGGGAACCCTCAGGAGAGACTGTGGATTCTGACTGACCAGATGTGGTGTGAGAACCTTCAGGAGAGCCTGTGGATTCTGATTGACCAGATGTGGTGAGGGAACCCTCAGGAGAGACTGTGGATTCTGACAGAACTGATGTGGTGGTGAAGCTCCCAGGCCCTGCAGTGGGGGACTGCTCAGTAGAAGCTGTGGATTCAGGCTTTCCTGATGTAGTGTGCAAGCTCTCAGAAGAGACTGTGGATACAGATTCATCAAATGTGGCGGTGGAGCTCAGTAGCACTGTTGTTGGGGAACGCTCGGAAGACGCTGTAGATTCAGAAAGAATGGATATGGTGGTAGAGCTTCCAAAATCTGTGGTGGTAGAAGCCTCAGAAGAGACCATGGGTTCAGACTGACTAGATATGGTGATAAAAGTCCCAGGGGCTCTGGTGGGAGAAGCCTCAGAGGAGACTGTGGATTCAGACTGATCAGATGTGGTGTGGGAACTCTCAGGAGACACTGTGGATTCTGACAGAACTGATGAGGTGGTGAAGCTCCCAGGGACTGTAGTGGGGGAACCTTCAGAAGAGACTGTGGATTCAGAAAGTACTGATATGGTGGTGGAGCTTCCAGAATCTGTGGTGGGAGAAGCCTCAGAAGAGACCGTGGATTCAGACTGACTAGATGTGGTGATAAAAGTCCCAGGGGCTGTGGTGGGAGAAGCCTCAGAGGAGACTGTGGATTCAGAGTGATCAGATGTGGTGTGGGAACTCTCAGGAGACACTGTGGATTCTGACAGAACTGATGAGGTGGTGGAGCTCCCAGGCCCTGTAGTGGGGGACTGCTCAGTAGAAACCGTGGATTCCGACTTTCCTGATGTAGTGTGCAAGCTCTCAGAAGAGACTGTGGATTGAGATTCATCAAATGTGGCGGTGGAGTTCAGTAGCACTGTGGTTAGGGAACCCTCGGAAGATGCTGTAGATTCTGAGAGAACTGACGTGGTGGTGGAGCTTCCAGGCCCTGCCGTGGGAGAAGCCTCAGAAGAGACCGTGGGTTCAGACTGACCAGATGTGCTGATAAAACTCCCAGGGGCTGTTGTGGGAGAACCCTCAGAAGAGACTGTAGATTCAGACAGAGCTGATACGGTGGTAGAGCTTCCAGAAATTGTGGTTGGTGAAGCCTCAGAAGAGACTGTGGATTCAGGCTGAGCAGATATGGTGTGGGAACTCTCAGAAGACGTTGTGGATTCTGACAGAACTGATGAGGTGGTGAAGCTCCCAGGGACTGTGGTGGGGGAACCTTCAGAAGAGACTGTGGATTCAGAAACAATGGATATGGTGGTGGAGCTTCCAGAATCTGTGGTGGGAGAAGCCTCAGAAGAGACTGTGGATTCAGACTGACTAGATGTGGTGATAAAAGTCCCAGGGGCTGTGGTGGGAGAAGCCTCAGAGGAGACTGTGGATTCTGACTGATCAGATGTGGTGTGGGAACTCTCAGGAGACACTGTGGATTCTGACAGAACTGATGTGGTGGTGAAGCTCCCAGGGACTGTGGTGGGGGAACCCTCAGAAGAGACTGTAGATTCAGACAGAACTGATATGGTGGTAGAGCTTCCAGAAATTGTGGTTGGAGAAGCCTCAGAAGAGACTGTGGATTCAGACTGACCAGATGTGGTGTGGGAACTCTCAGGAGACACTGTGGATTCTGACAGAACTGATGTGGTGGTGAAGCTCCCAGGGACTGTGGTGGGGGAACCCTCAGAAGAGACTGTAGATTCAGACAGAACTGATATGGTGGTAGAGCTTCCAGAAATTGTGGTTGGAGAAGCCTCAGAAGAGACTGTGGATTCAGACTGACCAGATGTGGTGTGGGAACTCTCAGGAGACACTGTGGATTCTGACAGAACTGATGAGGTGGTGAAGCTCCCAGGGACTGTGGTGGGGGAACCCTCAGAAGAGACTGTAGATTCAGACAGAACTGATATGGTGGTAGAGCTTCCAGAAATTGTGGTTGGAGAAGCCTCAGAAGAGACTGTGGATTCAGACTGACCAGATGTGGTGTGGGAACTCTCAGGAGACACTGTGGATTCTGACAGAACTGATGAGGTGGTGAAGCTTCCAGGGACTGTGGTGAGGGAACCTTCAGAAGAGACTGTGGATTCAGACAGAACGGATATGGTGGTGGATCTTCCAGAATCTGTGGTGAGAGAAGCCTCAGAAGAGACTGTGGATTCAGATTGACTAGATGTGGTGTGGGAACTCTCAGGAGACAGTGTGGATTCTGACAGAACTGATGAGGTGGTGAAGCTCCCAGGGATTGTGGTGGGGGACCCCTCAGAAGAGAATGTAGATTCAGACAGAACAGATATGGTGGTAGAGCTTCCAGAAATTGTGGTTGGAGAAGCCTCAGAAGAGACTGTGGATTCAGACTGACCAGATGTGGTGTGGGAACTCTCAGGAGACACTGTGGATTCTGACAGAACTGATGAGGTGGTGAAGCTCCCAGGGACTGTGGTGGGGGAACCTTCAGAAGAGACTGTGGATTCAGAAACAATGGATATGGTGGTGGAGCTTCCAGAATCTGTGGTGGGAGAAGCCTCAGAAGAGACTGTGGATTCAGACTGATCAGATGTGGTGTGGGAACTCTCAGGAGACACTGTGGATTCTGACAGAACTGATGAGGTGGTGAAGCTCCCAGGAACTGTGGTGGGGGAACCTTCAGAAGAGACTGTGGATTCAGAAACAATGGATATGGTGGTGGAGCTTCCAGAATCTGTGGTGGGAGAAGCCTCAGAAGAGACTGTGGATTCTGACTGATCAGATGTGGTGTGGGAACTCTCAGGAGACACTGTGGATTCTGAGAGAACTGATGAGGTGGTGGAGCTCCCAGGCCCTGCAGTGGGGGACTGCTCAGTAGAGACGGTGGATTCAGACTTTCCTGATGTAGTGTGCGAGCTCTCAGAAGAGACTGTGGATTCAGATTCATCAAATGTGGCGGTGGAGTTCAGTAGCGCTGTGGTTAGGGAACCCTCGGAAGACGCTGTAGATTCTGAGAGAACTGACGTGGTGGTGGAGCTTCCAGGCCCTGCCGTGGGAGAAGCCTCAGAAGAGACCGTGGGTTCAGACTGACCAGATGTGCTGATAAAACTCCCAGGGACTGTCGTGGGAGAAGCCTCAGAAGAGACTGTGGATTCAGACTGACCAGATGTGGTGGGGGAACTCTCAGGAGACACTGCGGATTCTGAGAGAACTGATGAGGTGGTGGAGCTCCCAGGCCCTGCAGTGGGGGACTGCTCAGTAGAGACTGTGGATTCAGACTTTCCTGATGTAGTGTGCGAGCTCTCAGAAGAGACTGTGGATACAGATTCCTCTAATGTGGCGGTGGAGCTCAGTAGCGCTGTGGTTAGGGAACCCTCGGAAGACGCTGTAGATTCTGAGAGAACTGATGTGGTGGTGGAGCTTCCAGGCCCTGCTGTGGGAGAAGCCTCAGAAGAGACTGTGGATTCTGACTGATCAGATGTGGTGTGGGAACTCTCAGGAGACACTGCGGATTCTGAGAGAACTGATGAGGTGGTGGAGCTCCCAGGCCCTGCAGTGGGGGACTGCTCAGTAGAGACTGTGGATTCAGACTTTCCTGATGTAGTGTGCGAGCTCTCAGAAGAGACTGTGGATACAGATTCCTCTAATGTGGCGGTGGAGCTCAGTAGCGCTGTGGTTAGGGAACCCTCGGAAGACGCTGTAGATTCTGAGAGAACTGATGTGGTGGTGGAGCTTCCAGGCCCTGCTGTGGGAGAAGCCTCAGAGGAGACTGTGGATTCTGACTGATCAGATGTGGTGTGGGAACTCTCAGGAGACAGTGTGGATTCTGACAGAACTGATGTGGTGGTGGAGCTCCCAGGCCCTGCCGTGGGAGAAGCCTCAGAAGAGACTGTGGGTTCAGACTGACCAGATGTGCTGATAAAACTCCCAGGGGCTGTCGTGGGAGAGCCCTCAGAAGAGACTGTAGATTCAGACAGAGCTGATACGGTGGTAGAGCTTCCAGAAATTGTGGTTGATGAAGCCTCAGAAGAGAATGTGGATTCAGGCTGAGCAGATATTGTGTGGGAACTCTCAGAAGACATTGTGGATTCTGACAGAACTGATGAGGTGGTGAAGCTCCCAGGGACTGTGGTGAGGGCATCCGTTTTTGTCGTCCCTGTAATAAAAGAAGTTGCAGTTTGTCAGGACTTGAAAGGGATGCATTTGTTTTCATCTTTGATGTATTCAGCTTCAAAGGACTATTATTTTGAATAAATATTGAATGTGGTCACTGTTTGTCTAGAGTCTTGCGTGCTGCTTGATTCACCAGGACCAGAATATACTGAAGCTTTTATATTATCAGTTGTATTTAAGGAGGCAGATGGAACTGAAAGATTTGGTAATTCTTAGACTGTTTTAGGAGAAATGAATTGCCTTCTAGCCAATATGGCTGATGGTCCATCACCCTAGATGTGTAGGTGGGGGCACCACATACACCACCAGGAATTGTGGGGGCATTTTTGGTTGAGATGTTTGTAGAGAACATCATGAGTTGGGAAAACTCAGAGATGACACTACTATGGTCTATGATTTTGTTATTGCATTTAGTTATTGCGTTTAGTGGCAGTCTGTCCCAGGCTGCCTGGTACATAGCTGGTCAGTCTGTTACACTGAAGCATGGCTTTCCTTTCCAAAGGTTTAGGAAGTGTCATGGCATCTGTAGATTTAGACAATTTACCAATGGTAATCTAGAAATTTGGTCTCTTCTGTTAAATATAGAAATTTTTATAGAGCAAGATATTAATATCTCTAGCTAATGTTCCAGGGAAGGCAATGGCACCCCACCCCAGTACTCTTGCCTGGAAAATCCAGTGGACGGAGTAGCCTGATATATATATATATATATATATATATATACTCACACATACATATACACACACACATATACCTAGATATCATTTTTCTCAATCCATAGTGTTATCTGCAAGCACTTGAACTGAGAATGTCTCCACTTCAAGTATCTATGTATACTTTTGCCCAGCATTGCCTGTGCATTCCTCCCTGGACACCCTGGGACATGTGCATCTCCTTGGGTATCTGGCATAAATTCTAGCAGATAGTTGTACTCACACAAATGCCTCCTGTACATTCCTTTTGCCCCTCACATTTTGTGATCTGTAGGTCACACGATCCCCTCCCATCCTCTGGCCAGTACTTAGTCAGACAAGTGTCTCTTCCCATCCTTTACGTCTGAGGTTCCTCCTCTACCCCCATACTTCCTACTGACCCTGAAGAAATAGGAGAGCTGTTACCCTGGACAATTCATTGCCTGTCCTCTCTCTCCAGATACACTTACACAGGGACTAGCCACTCTACTGGAATGCTGCCACCTCTATCTGGCTGTCCTGTATTCATCACAACTGCCCAGGTAAGCTCTTCCCCCACCCTGGTCCCACAGCCCACTCAGTGAGTTGCAACTCTCTAATAATGGGAGCTGGGCTTGGACCCTGGGGCTGGAGGGCTTCTTTTGTGTTCTCTGGGCCACTTAGAACATGTGGCTGCACGCGTGGAACTCTATTTTCCTATGTAAGGTGGAACTACATCCCCTGGCTCCTCTTCACTGTGCCTGTAAAGCAAATAAGATCAAATACGGAAAGGATCTTTGAGACAGTCACACCATAAATCTAGGGTTTATTAGGAATTCCACAGGATAGTGTACAGAAACCTTCCTAGGGAGGTCAGGGAATGTGGCCTCTCGTCCCTCCGATCAGTCCCCCACTCCTCTGCAAAGATACCCTGGGGATGCATGTTTCTCATCTCTCAGGAAGCTGGTCTTTGGGCCCCGGCAGAGGGGACACTGAAAGCCATCAGGGCAGCAACACCCTCCACCATCCCAGATGCTCCCATTTTCAGAGGGTCCTTAAAGAGGCAGACAGTCTCAGAGCGAGACCTGGGCTGGACCAGAACTGGAGGCCGTGGGAGTGGACCACTAGTGAAGACATGTCATTCACACCAGTGGTTCTGGATCATTGGCCTTGCAGAGCTTTCATCAGAACTTTGGGGGGAAGTGATATCAAATTGTTGATTAAGGTAGTTCAAGTCAAAGGTGCCATAATGCCTATGATTTGCAGGATTCTAAATTAATGTAAAAAACTTGACAAGATTACTTGGTTGTTTTTAAGTCAGTAGATATGTTTGTTTTGTCCAGTTCTCTTGCACAGAGCTGACTCATTAGAAAAGATCCTGATGCTGGGAAAGAGTGAAGGCAGGAGGAGAAGGGGATGACAGGATGAGATGGCTGGATGGCATCACCAACTCAATAGACATGAGTTTGAGCAAGCTCTGGGAGATAGTGAAGGACAGGGAAGCCTGGCGTGCTTCACTCCGTGGGGTCGCAAAGAGTTTGACACGACTGAGCAATTGAACAACAACAACTTGCCTACCAAGGGAAAGAGAAGGGGCTGAGCTGAGAGGCTGCCAAGGGTGGGGGTGGGGGCATCCTCGAGTCTTGGGTATAGGAAGGATCAGAAAGAGAGAGAGAGTACACACTGAGGGCTTTAGTCAACCCAAAACAAACTGTAACATGGCTCAGAGTAAACCCAGGCTGGTGGACAATTGGGCCCCCACCCCTCAAGGACACTCCTGGCCCTCCCCCGCCGACCAGTGCAATTCTGGAGCAGTCAAGGCCCATTTAAGGGACACAGAAGCCAACGGGGGCAGGGAGAGGGAGGAGAAGGGAGGGAACTGTCCCTCTGCCTTTCTCGGAAGGCTTCAAAATGAAAGTAAAAGCCAAGCTATCTTTTTCTTTCCTTCTTTAAAAAGAAAGGGTTTTGTGGACTTAGGTGTTTTAAGTTTTACCGGACTTTTAAGTTATAAAAGTAGACTATTTTTGTTGTGACACGTCAAGAATGAGAAAGCATATAAAGGCAACTTATGATCACTAACTGAATCATAAGAATGAGTAGAGGTGGGGAGAGGTGACATTTATTGGCTCCCTATCAAATTCCTGAGTAGTTGTATCACACTATAATTCAATGACCGTGTATGTAATTGCCTTTGCTCCTTTCTGATAACAGAGGAAACATTTCTGCCATATTCAGCCAGACCCAGAGCAGATGCTCCATGAGGAGGTCTTGGATAAAGGAGTAAATGAACACTGAAAAGTCTGTCTGATACTTTTTGTTAGTTATTTAATGTCATCTCGGGAGGAAGATGTGACTATTCCTGTTTCACAACTGAATTGAGGTTCTAAGGGTTAAATATCTTCCAAGTTCACCCAACTGGTAAGATAGAATTCAAGCACAACCTGAAGGTAGCTTTTACTTTCAGCATAAGGAAGGGGTTTGCAAAGAGGAGAAGAACAAGGAAACGTTTTCAAGTCTAGGGAACAGCATGTGTGGAGGCTCAGAGTACATGTTTGGATTGAAGCTGGATGTTGAGAGACCAGAGGAGGCAGAGGGAAGGTTGTCAAGGTGAGTGTGAAGCCAGCTCTGGATTGACTCAGCAACAGTGAAGAGTGTCCAGAAAAGACCATGGTCACAACTGTGCATTAGGAGCAGAACCTGGAGAGAAGGGGTGGTGAGGGCAGGGGATGATTGATGAGCCCACGGTAGCACCTTCACTGGGGGCCCCAGTGAAGGCCAGGACACATGTTGGTACAGTCTCTGAACAGGCTTTCTTTCGTCTTTATTCCTGAATCCACACCATTTACTCCAGTTTGCTGCCACTCACATGTCCACTACAGTTGTGGCCAGCTTGAGTACTCCAATCACTGCCCATTTCACCAGTTTGCCCTTCCTCCTGGAATCTCTCATCTCCTTCAGATTCTAAGGCACCACTGCCTCCTAATCACCCTTTTCCTCTTCCCTTGTGCTGTTCTTTCCTGCTCAGTATCTAAGTGGGCAGAGTAGAAAAGACTCTGATGCTGGGAAAGATTGAAGTCAAAAGAAGAAGGGAGCAGCAGAGGATGAGATGGTTAGATAGCATCACTGACTAAGTGGACATGAGTTTGAGCAAACTCCAGGAGATGGTGAAGGACAGAGGAGCTTTGTGTGCTACAGTCCATGGGGTTGCCAAGCGCTGGATGTGACTTAGCAACTGAACAGCAACAACAACATTTAGGTGAAACCCTTAAGATACAGGCTTTGCCATATCCCTCATCTCCCAGCAGCAATCCCCTCTGTGCCCAAGGCTTTAACTCATTTCTGGGAGAGACAAGGAAGAGGCACCATAGGGAACTTCTCTGGTAGTCCAATGGCTAAGATTCCCTGCTCCCACTGCAGGGGTCCCGGGTTCAATCCTTGGTCAGGGAACTAGATCCCACATGCCATAACTAAAGATCCCAAGTGCTGCAACTGAGACCCAGCCCAGCCAAATAAAATGAATACATAAATATAAATATTAAAAAGAGGAAGTAGGCCCCCTAGACAGCCCTGCCCTGATGAAGTGCTTCAGAACCCTCCCAGCCCAAAATTCTGGTGGCCACAACATCTCCAAAGGATGTGGCAAAGAACTTGAGCAAAGTCCTTCCCAGACTCAACCTCCAAGGTCAGAGGTGTTCCACTAGGAAGCTGAGTCAAGGAAAATCACAGAAGTTCTCCAAAGGAACAATTTACATGGCCAATAAGCCTACAAGAAGAAAATGGCCAACTTCACTAGAAAGCAAAGATTTTCAAAACAAAGCAAGATACTATTTATCTTTACTTATCACATGACATCCCCTCTGTGATGTTAAGTGATGTAGCTGGTATTGGTTGGGGAATAAGATGCTAATGGGCGTTTACTGAGTATCTTATTTCTAAAAGATAATTTGAAAATGTAACTTAGAGATCATGGGCTGAGTCATACCATGTCAATAACTCCTCTTCTAGTTACTAACCCTAAAGTAAAGGACTCTGACGCAGATTTTTGTTAAAAAAAATTTCTTTACAGCAATGTTTATTACATCATTATCTATTATAATGAAAAACTGGGGAAAGCCTGTCTAAGAATAGAAGAATAGGAGACTGGCTAGATGGCTAGGGTATTCCACAAAATTGAATATTGATCAGTCATTAAAATAGAAACGGCCCATAGAATAAATCTAAATAGTTATTTGGGAAAAGACCAAAATGTTAACAATGTTTATCTGAGTGGCAGGCTTAAGGGAGATTTTCCTCCTTTGGTCTGTCTATATTTTCTAAATGTTGTACCATAAAGAGGCATTCCTGACATAATGTTTAAACACAGTAAAAGTATATGCTATAAAAATAAAACCTTAGGTGCGCCCTGCACCTTGGAGAACCCAGGCAAAATCACTAATAATTCCCAAGCTGGGATTCCCCACATTCTTGTGGTCAACGTGCTTAACAAAAATGATCTTGATGCCATTTTTGTGTTGCCAGAAAATGTCGTTTTAGTGGTACACTAGCCATCCAAGACACCAGGTCTCCTATCAAACAGGTAAGATTTGTTTGATGAAATTCCTTGCTCTGTGTACAGTTCTTACCGCCTCTTTCTTTAAAGCATAATCATTTGAGGGACTTCTCCCGTGGTCCAGTGGTTAAGAGTTCATCTTCCAGTGCAGGGGGCTCAGGTTCAATGCCTGGTTGCAAACTAAGACGCCCACGTGCCGTGGGGCAACTAAGCCCACACGCCACAGAGAAGATCCAGTTCAGGCAAAAAAAATAAGAATAAACTAAATTATTTTTAAAAAGATAATCATTTGAGTTAGGCAGCTGGTTTGCCAGGCAAGTTTTTCACTCTGAGACATTCTTGAGGAAGAGCCCTCAAAAGCACCTTGGGGCAAGTCTGAAGACCACCACCTTGATATAAGATGGTCCCCTCCTCCTATAATATCTTCAGAACACATGGGAACAGTCCTGAAGAGTGGAGTGTGGAGTGCGGGGCACACCTGTCAGGGCAGCTGCTACCCAGGTCCCGGATCTCACGTAGTTAACCTCTCTGAGCTTCCATTTCCTCCAGAAAATGGAGATGACTGATGCCTGCCTTCACCACTCTGCTCATTCTAGAATATTCTCCAAGAGAAGCAGTGCGGCGCCCACTAGGCTATGTCCCTCAGCCCTGGGTGTACTTTCAGCCCTGCCACTCACAACCTCAGTGACTTGGGCCCATCTCCTTTTCTGTAAAGTCATCCCCACCCAGCAGAGTCACCACAGAGGTGACACTGGGTAGAGGCCATCTTGGCTCTGTCCCTGCCCCCCTCCGCCCCCTCCCACCCTGGACACACCTGTGGGGAATGAATGGGCTTCCTGGTTTTCTAGCATCAGCAGCCAGTGCCACCTGCCCCTGCCCACTGCCTCCCTTAAAGACAGCAGTTGCTCTGACTGCTGCAGAAGCATGGTATAGGGAGTTGAACTGTATTTTGCCAATGGAGGAAATGTGGGTTCAATCCCTGGGTTGGGAAGATCCCCTGGAGAAGGAAATGGCAGTCCATTCCGATATTCTTGCCTGGGAAATCCCATGGACAGAGGAGCCTGGTGGGCTACAGTCCATTGGGTCACAAAGAGTTGGACACAGCCACTGAACAACAGCAATGAAAGATATGTCCAAGTCCTAACACTTGTATGCGTGCGTGTGACCTTATTTGGAAATACAGTAGCTATAGATATAATTAAGTTAAGGATCTCAAAATCAGATCCTTCTAGATTTAGGTTGGGCCTTAAATCCAATGACTGGCATCCTTATAAGAGAGAGGTAGGGGATATTTGACACAAATTCAAGGGAGAAGACCATGAGAAGACAGGCAGAGACTAGAGTGATGCCACACAGCCAAGGAATGACACAAAGCAACCAGAATCCAGAGAGGGCAATGAGAACCTTTGGAGGGATCGGACCCTGGTGGTGTCTCATTTCAGACTTCCGGCCTCCATCACCATGAGAGAATACACTTCTGTTGTTTGAAGCCACCGAGTTTATGGTAATTTGTTACAGCAGCCCCAAGAAACACACACACCCAGACACCCCCACTTAGAGCAAGTGGTAAAGAAAGCGAGCTCCGGAGCCTGACGCTGTGAGCTCCCGTCCCGACTCCTCTACCTGATGGATGGAAACCTTAAACTACTTAGCTCATGTCTCCATGCCTCAGTTTCCCCATGTACAAAATGGAAAATCAGTAACAGTACTTCTTTCCAGGGTTGCTGGGAAATTTAAATAACAGATATCATTTAGAACACGGTTTAGCACATAGTAGGCCCTCACTGAACACCAGCAATTTTGAGGATTAGGGTCATACTCAGGCTACAGGGTGGAGAAGAAAATGGCATCCCATTCCAGTATTCTTGCCTGGAAAATCCTGTGGACAGAGGAGCCTGGCAGGCTACAGTTCATGGGGTCACAGAGTCAGACAGGATTAAGCAGCTGAGCACAGGCTACAAGGAGCTGTGACTTTCCGAATTGTTAGACCCAGAAGATTCAGTTGTCAATATTCCAGTTACGTCCATAGCTATGTATGGCTTTGTCAGTCCTGAAATTGTCTAAAGTGTTTGAATATCTATTACTGTTGTCGTTTAGTCATTAAGTTGTGTCCAGCTCTTTGAGGCCACTCTCCAGGCCGAGCCTCACCACCAGCCTTAGGTTGTGGTTCTTTCTGCCCAATTCCCGTGTTTCCATCTAATCAATAAGGCTATAAACTGGCTTATTCACCTTGTCTGGTTCAGAGCACCTGCCTGGGCAGAGCCAAGCCTCCTGTGTTTGCAGAATGAGTAAGTTTATTACTCTGCATAAAGCATCACTTCTTTTTAATTGCTCTAAACTTACATCACCTACATTCCAAAGGTTAGATTACCGCTTTGGCTGTTGTGAACAAATCCATTCTGGTTTTCACCACAGTTTTATACAGCAAACGTTTCCGCTTCCACTTTGGCCTTTCTAGGTTCCAGAACTCCCCGGACCACTTGGGGCCCCGGAGGCAGCTCTTCCAAGAGAGACACTCAGTTCCTGCTCTCCGCTGCCATTCTGAGCAGCTCCCCTCCCCCACCCTTCCTAAGAACACTGGAATTTCGCGTCTGCAGGACAGGAACGACTCCAGTCCTCATAGTAGGAACTCTGTGGCCCCTGCAGCAGTGGAGAATGGAGAATCTAGACCGTGTCCCTGTCTTTGTCTTCCTTCCTGAGCCCAGACCTCTAGGAAAGCTCCATCCAGAAATTCCATGCTCACCCCAAGCTCAACAGGCCTGCCTGGATTCCATTGTCAACCACCAAAAAGAGTCTCTTGCTTCTTGAGTCACAAGGGCTCTAGAACCATCTATCTTGGTGC
Organism: Oreotragus oreotragus; assembly: GCA_006410675.1. Lineage (NCBI taxonomy): Eukaryota > Metazoa > Chordata > Mammalia > Artiodactyla > Bovidae > Oreotragus > Oreotragus oreotragus. The sequence continues at coordinate 107,795 of SJYX01006860.1, forward strand.
CTCCACAGCCCATCCTCGAGAGGAAACACCTCTCCATTTCTAGGGGAGTTGGGTTCCCACATAGACCCTCACGGCCTCCTGCCAGTGTTAGGAAAGCACACTGAAAGAACCGCCCACCTGGCCATACGCCCTAGTAAGTGTTTGCATGTTATTTCATGACAGGAGGTCCTGGTAAGGAACATGGAACTAAGAAGCCACCACCAACAGAAGAATTAGGGAAAGGTCAAAAGGAGACACCGCAGGTCCACTCGTCTCTCAGAATCCTCTCTCTGGCATCCATCTTGGGTGAGCCACTAGGAAGGACCCTGAGTCAGAATGGTTGGCCAAAGACAGCCTAATCCCATCCCCAAAAGACCCGAGCCAGGGAGCCACGCAGCAGAGCAGTCCTCCTGGGTTCCCTTACCCTACTGCTCTGCACCCTGGTGCCCCTTCCCAATGAAGTCTCTTGCTGTGTCAGATCGTGTGTCTCCTCAAGCAATTCAATTCTGAGTGAGCCCACTCTCAGGCCCTGGAAGGGGTGTCCCTTCCTGCAAAACCAGGTTGGTTCTCAATGTGTCTGTCTTACCAGGGTGACCCACCCCTGCTCTGTCCTTGGACGTTCTCTGGTGTCTCCACCTGGTTTTAATGCTCCTGTTGCCTGAAGATGCTCTCGCACCAGCACGCCTTCCCCACCAGGCACATGCCCCTCACCTTCAGGGCATTCCTACACCTTGACTCCGCTGCACAGCCCTGCAGTGTTTTTCTACTTTCTCCGGCTGGCATTCCTTATCCCTACTCTTCACTTGTCTAAGACCTCATCAGTCTTCACGGTAGGAACTGGGGAAGCCAGAGGAGGGAGCAGATGAGAAACAAAGAAAACCACCGATGCCACCCCTGGTGTCTGCTCTGATGTCTGAACCCCTCCCTGAGAACCCAGAATACATGCAGGGGGGTGGAGTTATTGCAGAGGGCTGAGGGCCTCCCGTGTGGGCTCAAGGGCAGCACAAACCGAGAGTCAGATGAGTGAGGTCATGGTGATCGTCATATAATTACCGGTCACACTGTTCCCAGCTAAGTCACTCACCCTCTCTGACCCTTGCTTTCCTATCTGCCTTTCTTTCCTTTCACAATCTTCCTAATAAAAGTCATACAGACTGCATGCTGTGAAATGTCTTGGTAAATAGCAGACCCTTCTTCGAGTCGGGAGCAGTGGGTCGTGAGGTGTCCTCAGACCTGGAGTTCCCTGGAATGGCCCTACTTGCCTGACCTCTTCACGCCTGACAGCTGTCTGCACTTATCAGGGATAGACACTTTTCGACTCCTTAGTGTGCTAATGGATCCAACATGATGTTTTTCCTCGCAGTTATGAGCATCTGGCCAACAGGGGTCTTTGCTTGTGTGGGTGGGATCTCTAAGGCATGGTAGGAGGCACAGAGGCAACACACTTGCTGACTTCTGGATCCTTCCTCATGTCATTGCTCTCAGCTTCTGGCTGGGGAGCTGGGACAGGTGGACCCCTCCTACGGCTGACCTCCTCCATAGCTTCCTTTTCTCTGTATATTACTTTAGAGCTAATATGTCTGTAATTAACGTATTTTCATAATGTCCCTAAATCCACTAAGTTTACACCACCAGTCCTGCCCCCTCTCCCCTCAGGTTCTCCCAGCCAGAGCCACTACCCCTACCACATCCTGGTAGACGAGAAGGAAGTGCATCAAGGCATGGTGGACTGAGGTCGCCTCTAAGGACCTAAGTTCCCATGTGGGCTATCTCACAGCTGCCCTTGAAGGCCTCCAGAAACACCCCCACCTGCAGCCCCCACCCTCAACCCACTGCGACCCCTCACCACATACCCTGCAGGCCCTTCAACTCAAGCGATGCCACTTTCAACTGGCTGGCACCTTGGGCTCGCTCCCCCAGTGCCCCTCATGGGAGCACCCAGTTTGCCCACCCCTTCCCCCAGGGGTGCTTCCCTGTTGCTAGGGAATCGGAAAGTCTGAACCCATGGGAATCAGCTTATAACCAGTCTCTTCCCAGACGAACGGCCGTGACAAGGTTTTTTTGTTTATCTGTTTGCTTTCTGGCTGCCCTGTGCTTCTTTCTGGATCTTGCTTCTCCACTCAGGGACTGAACTGGGGCCCCCGGCAGGGGAAGCCCAGAGTCTTAACCACTGGACTACCAGGGCAGCGCTCCACGACAAGCTATAACAAGGAGCTCAGAGCCTGCCTCCGCTCAAGCCTTCCCACGATCTCTACGTAGAGGCGCTGCCCCTGGCCCCCCTGAGGCTCTCCCCAGGCCAGGAGGGAAGCTCTGGACACCCTGTGGGTTCCGGCCCTCCCGGCCGGGCCAGCAGCCTGTGCAGCGTCTCCACGAAGTTTGGGAAGAGCTGACCCGACACTTGGGCCGATGGAGCCCCCAGGATGAAGGCAGGCAGAGACCACCGCCCAGATGAATAAAAAGGCCCCCTTGGGGAAGGTGGCTTCCAGCAAACCATCAACAACATAGCACAGCCCAGGCCCCCCCACCCCCGGCACCCACGGGTCTCCAGGGTGACCCCTTTAGCTCCCAAAGACAGAATGAAGTCATGGCCGGGCTGTCCATCCCTTGAGCAGCCCCCTGCCCTGAAAAGAGGAGGGAAGAAAGAAGGGAGCTGAGCCCCCTGAAGCCCTGCCTGAGGCCAGCACACACCAGGACCACTGGGGACCAGGGCCGGTCTCACTCACCAGATGATATGGCTGTGGCAGTGGCCGTGGATGAGGCAGTGATGGGCACCCAGAGCCAGAAAACCATCGGCAGGACCCAGGTCACCAGCATCTCCCTGAGCGTGAGGCCCTGGCTGTAGGGTCTGCCCACATCAGGAGAGATTAGGGAATGAGTGCTTCCTGGGGAGGGATCAGCTATATACGGCACCCTGGAGACCTTTGCCTTGGGAAGGACAGTGTCTGGCCCAGGGTGGAGATGAGCGTATAGGGCTGAGTAGGTGACACACGCTGACCACGGGGAGGTGGTCAAAGGGCAGCCGGGCCACGCTCCTCCTCTCTAAGAGACCAGAGCCAGCCTCTGCAGGGCCTCTAGACAACAGAAACCAGAGTCACGGGTGGGGCAGGGCAGGAGGGAGGGACAGGCAGTCAGAGGTGTCAGAGTACATGACGGTTGCCAAGAGGCGGGGGCCAGCAAATGCCAGGAAGATGGTGACTGTGGAGGGAGGGGTGTCAGAGGCCTGGCAGGAGCTGCGGGCCAGGCCAGGCCGAGGGAAAACGCTCCCCTTTGCCCCCGAGAGGCTTCCCTTCTGGTCTTCTCCCCCCGTCACCCATCCAACGCTGGCCCCTTCCGAAAAAGGGCAGTGGCTTCTTCCCCCAGGCCACTCTGCCTCTCCCGCGTGGGGCTGCCTCTCACACCTGAGGCTTGATGGTCCTGGTCTCCACCCTCACAGTGGCCACTGCCAGTGCCCTCTTCTGTCCAAAAGTCCCGGGGGCTTCCCGACACCCCCACCCAAGGAAGCAGGTTGTGCCAGCCCTGACCCCCCTCAGCTCTGGTCTGACGGGCCTGGCTGCCCACAATAGTGGGAATGAGAGGGCCCCAGGCATGGCAGGCTTTGGCAGGAGTGTGTCTGCCACTGAAGCGTCTAGTCTCAAGGTCTTTGGGGATGCTTGGCTTACCCATCAGAGCCAAAGGCGGCTCTGACCATGGTGGCCAGTGGTGGCAGTCACCACTCCAGTGGGTGACCCTGCCGGAGTCACCCACCACCCAAAGCCAGCTCTGAGCTCTTAACATTAAGGGGCACAGACGACAACTCCACAGGCTCCCGCCCCCTGCTCCCACCCACTTCCTGAAAACATGGGTCCTCCAGTCTTTACATTCCCTTTGAAGTCATGGCCCTTGAGAGCTGGCCAAAGAACCCTTCCTTCCTTAGTGGGAGGAGCCAGCACTCCCAGGCGGCCCCCACAGCATCTCTTCCAATGTACTTGCTCCTCAACCGATGGGTGCAAGGGAAAAAAAGGCACAGAGCAGGTTTTCTGTTTTGTTTTGTTTACAACAAATATTACATTATGTACAGCTGGTTGAACTGGAGACTTGCAGACTTCCTGTCCCCAGGTGAGGTCTTCCTGCAAAGGAGGCTGGGCTCCTGGCTTCACAGGTTACGGCAGAGATGGGGGTGAGCCAGGGAGAGGAAGGGGGAGGGGAGGTGGGGGAGGCGTAGGAAGTGGGGGGCACTACGGGAGAGGAGGGAGAGTTAGGGGAATGGGGAGGGGGGCTGAGGGAGCTTTCCCACCTCAGGGCCCCTCTCCCCTCATCTTCAGGGGCCTGGGAACCTACCTGCCACCCCCCACCCACCAGGATCCAGGGCCCTTAGGGGTGACAGGGAGGATGAGGACTCAGAATGGGGGACCTGGCCTAGGGAACCCCAGTTGGGGGTCCTAAGATGCAGAGGGCATCTGTACCTACCTAGGGAGGGGGGGTGGGGAGGAGGGAGGATTTAGGAGTGGGGCATGGAGATGTGGGGGCAGAGGGATTTAGGGTTGAGGGTAGAAAGATGAGGAAGGGGAAAGTATGGAAACAGGGAGACACAGGGCGGGAGTGTGGGGAAGGAGGGACTTAAGAAGAAGTGGGTTCAGAGGGAATGGCAACCCACTCCAATATTCTTGCCTGGAGAATCCCAGGGATGGAGAAGCCTGGTTGGCTGCTGTCTAACGGGTCGCACAGAGTCGGGCACGACTGAAGCGACTTAGACTTAGCAGCAGCAGCAGCAGCAGGTTCAGAGGGGAGAGGGTTAAGAAGTGGTGGAGGGGCACAGCAGGGAGTTACAGGAGGACAGGGGAGGAGGCTGGGACAGGCTGCAGGCTGCTTACAGGTACGGGGGAAGGACCTGGCTGGCAGTAGGGATGCACACAGGAAAAAGAGAGGCAGAGGCCTGAGCCTCAGGGAAGGACATGGGGACTGGGATGTGAGTGAAGCCATATGAGCATGAAGGCCGACACAGGAAGGTGCATCTGGACAGAGGTCGGACCCAAGACACCTGGTTTCACTATAACCAACAGGAGATATCAGGAGGAGTGGGCCACTTGCGTTTTACAGGTGACAAAACCGAAGTTCAGAGAAGTTGCTGACTTGCCCAAGGTCCCACAGTGGAAGAGCGGGGATTTGAACTGGGTCTCCAGGTGGGTTTCACCCAAGTTGGGGGAAGGATGAGGGTAGGCGGAGGTCTGTTATGCCCTAGGAAACCAGGAGACTGAGCCGCACGAGCCCGCGGCCATCTCTCCAAAGGCAGTGCAGACGGTTCTCTCCGCTGTGCGGGCAGGTGGAGAGGGCAGTGGGGCTCACAGTGAGGACGAGACCACCTCAGGTCTGTGAATATGCACCTGCCACAGAATTCACAAGACGGGGAGTGAGAACGGGGAATCACCCTGGGGGGGCCTGGCTAGGAGGTCACTGCCTCCTGTCCCAGCCAGCCCCCTGCCCTGGGAAAGGGGCATCAGGAGCTGGACCTGTGACAGCTCCTTACCATCCATCCATCCCGACCCCTCACCCTGGCATTGGTGTCCACGGTGTCCAAGGCCACAGGGAAGTTTTCGTCGTTAACTAGAGAGAGAGAAAAGAGAAC
>SJYX01006860.1:113705-160454 GCA_006410675.1 Oreotragus oreotragus
GGTGAGGAGGTACTCTCTGCCGGAGTGGTCTTGGAAGTGCTGGTAGCCAGGGAAGAAGTGCCTAGAGATGTAGCTGGGATGGTGGTAGAGGGCAAGGGAGTCACTGTGCTGCGGGTGGTGGCAGACGTGGATGTCTCACTAGACACAGTGGCTGAGTTGGTGCCAACCCTGGAGGTTGTATCTGTATTATGGGTGGTAGGGGAAGCTGGCATGTTATTTGTGGTCGTGGGTGAGGAGCTAGACAGCGCAAGTGTGGAGCTGATTTCACTTGAGCTCAGTGAGCGAGGGGTACTCCTGGATGTGGACTCAGTGGTGGCTGGTGTTGGGCTAGGGGCTTCTGTACTGACAGAGGATGGAGGTCCAGTTGTGGATGTCTGCAGGATGGTGGAGCCAGGAAGGGTTGCAGTGAATGCAGACGTGGCCGTGCTCCTAGGGGAGTCGGTTGTTGAAGAGGGGAGGATCGGAGTGGTTTGTCCTGTTGTGGGGATGAGGGTGGTCACCACGTGTGTGCTGGCAGCCTGGGTGGTTTCTGTAGCGGAGGGCAAAGGCAGAGAGGCCGAGGTTGAGGTGGGAGCTACAGTGCCCGTGGAGGTGGTGGTCTCTGTCGTGGACCTGGTGGAAGTACTGGTGGGAGGTGAAGGGACGGAAGTGGTGGAGGGAGCAGATATACTGGATGCAGGGCTCGTGATTCTGGTGGAAGTGGAGGCTGGCTCTGTGCTTGTGGTGGGAGGGGATGAGGGCACACTCGTGGACGATGTCAAGGTACTGGTGGTGATGGGCGTAGAGGTGGTGGATGTGGGAGCAGAGAGTATGCTGGTGGGAGTGGAGGACGATGTGACTGAGGTTGGGGAGGGCACCTCCGTGGTGACAGGCTGGCTGGAGGTGTCCCTGGGAGGAGTCGCTGTGGTTGTGTGCAGTGCATCGGTGCTTGTGGCCGGTGAGGAGGTACTCTCTGCCGGAGTGTTCTTGGAAGTGCTGGTAGCCAAGGAAGAAGTGCCTAGAGATGTAGCTGGGATGGTGGTAGAGGGCAAGGGAGTCACTGTGCTGCGGGTGGTGGCAGACGTGGATGTCTCACTAGACACAGTGGCTGAGTTGGTGCCAACCCTGGAGGTTGTACCTGTGTTATGGGTGGTAGGTGAAGATGGCATGTTATTTGTGGTGGTGGGTGAGGGGCTAGACAGCGCAAGTGTGGAGCTGATTTCACTTGAGCTCAGTGAGCGAGGGGTACTCGAGGATGTGGAGTCAGTGGTGGCTGGTGTCGGGCTAGGGGCTTCGGTACTGACAGAGGACTGAGGTACAGTCGTGGATGTCTGCAGGATGGTGGAGCCAGGAGAGGTTGCAGTGAATGCAGACGTGGCTGTGCTCCCAGGGGAGTCTGTGGTTGCAGAGGTGAGGATCGGAGTGGTCTGTCCTGTTGTGGGGATGAGTGTGGTCACCACGTGTGTGCTGGCAGCCTGGGTGCTTTCTGTAGTGGCGGGCAAGGAGAGAGGGGCTGTGGTTGAGGTGGGGGCTGCAGTGCCCGTGGGAAGGGTGGTCTCTGTCATGGGCCTGATGGAAATACTGGTGGGAAGTGAAGGGACGGAAGTGGTGTCGGGAGTGAGGACCTTGGTTGTCAAGGTGGATTGAGGGCTCGTGATTCTGGTGGAAGTGGAGGCGGGCTCTGTGCTTATGGTGGGAGGGGATGAGGGCACACTCGTGGATGATGTCAAGGTACTGGTGGTGATGGGTGTAGAGGTGGTGGATGTGGGAGCAGAGAGTGTGCTGGTGGGAGTGGAGGACGATGATTCTCATCCCAGGTCTCAAACCACTTCCTGTCGTCCCTGGACCTGCCAGAAGGGCGCCGAGTCGTCAGGGCAGGCTAACCTGGTCCGGGACGCCTTTCCCCTCACCCATCCATCCGCAGCTCACTCACCTGCCTCGGCCTTGCCTACCCCTCCTCCGGGAGCGCACGACGAACACGCTCAGCGCCACCACCAGCAGCAGCAGAAGCAGGGCCCCGGCCCCCGCCAGGCCCCCGACCAGCGCCTTCCAGGAGATGGCCACCTCGCAACGTGGGCCCGAGAACCAGTGCGTGTCCGTGGAGAAGCACCTGGAGGAGGGGGTCACAGGTCAACACCCTCACCGCCTCCCGGGTCTGGTCCATCGCGCCCCAGGACCATCCTGGTCCTGGCAGGTGGGCGGGGCTCCATCCTGGGCAAGTGGGCGGGGCCTCTGGAATGGTCGACGGTTAGGGGTCAGGGATTGGCCCAGCTGGCTGTGGGCGGGGCCTCACCGGCAGGAAGGACCACTCCTCTGCAGAACGCATTGGCCCTGATGGCAGTCAATGGCGCCTTCCACACCCGCTGTGCATTTGGTGACACAGCGGAGCTGGTTCTCCTCCAGGAAAGGGAAGTAGAAATCCTCAAAACCTTTGGCAGCAGCGCGGCGACAGATGGCTGGGGGGTAGGTAAGGGGTTGCAGACGTAAAGACCTCATCCACTCTACTCTGGGGCCTGGCTATGGTAATTCTGAAAATGGATAGAGGACTGCATTTCCGCGGGTGGCGTGTCAGCGGGTAGACCGTGGAATTAGATGAGTGCAGGGAGGCTCGTCACCCTCTCCTCACCTTCTCTGTCGATCCTTCCCCACGAGGAAGCTACTAACATGGACCTGAGAGGCAGCCCTGCCAGGTCGGTGTCACTTGCCTCCCCAAAAGGTCTCCCCTCCTCCCTGGGAATTTCAATGGACAGATGTCCTTTGTGGGAGGGGTCCCGGCCACCTGGGGCCACTCAGCCCTTTGCCCCACCTCTCACCTTCAGGTGACAGCTCCGTCCTGGTGTTGTTGTTCACCTTGATGGAGTCAGGCTTAAAACACAAGACTGGGGGGCCACAGGCACGGGTGGAATCGGGGGAGGCACAGGAAGGGACAGAGAGCGCTCTGTCAGTATGGGGGAGGTTTGGATGGGCCATGAAGGAAGGCTCCTTGGGCCTCCCTCATGTCCCCTGAATAGCCAGGGGTCCTCAGCCACCCGGGAGACCTTGAGCAACTCTCTCTTCCGCAGCTCCTAGGTTCTGACAACCCTTCCTTAGGCTCACCCTTGACCCGGTTTTCTGTGGACCTGTCTCTTCTCCTATCCTGCCTGAGGTACCACAGGCTGCCACCTGCCCCCCGTAGGCCCCTGTGTGAGTTGCAGCAGGCTGGGACGGTGGCTGTGGCCCTGACCCCTCCCTCCAGCCCCAGGCCCCCAGCCTCTCTTCACCCTGGTTACTCTGGCAGCTGCTCCCATCCTGGCTGACATTCTGGAGCTCCTCCTTCAAGGCCACCTTCACCTTCTCATACTCCTCCTCCAGCTGGAGGCTGAAGGGCAACTCCAGCAGGACTAGATATTCCACCACGATGCTGCCATTCCTGGGGGCAGGGGTGGGGTGCAGAGAGCCTGAAAAGGTGCCCAGGCCCAAGCCACCATACAACCTAGAGGGCATTTCCAGGCCAGCCACAGCTATGCAGGTGTTGGCAGGAAGGGGCAGAGGCAATGAGACTGATTATGTCCAGAAGGGGCTGCTAGCTTCTGCCTTGAGCTGCCTGGGTAGGCGGGACAAAGAATGATTGACATTCTCTTTGTGTTCCCTCAAGCCATAATCAAACCAGGCCCTTCTGGGCTCTCTGCCTCCCTCTTGCTGACCCATCCACTAGACCAGTTGCCAACCAGAGAGACCAGCCATGGTTCAGACACCAGGCACCAAGCCTCAGGCACCACCTCCCTGTAGATCCCAATCATTCTGCATCCAGCTGCTTCAAGGAGAGGGGAGACATCCCTCCTACAGAGGAATGAATCCTGAAAGTGATCCCCAAACACCCTTCATGGAGTAGTTCTCTTGCTTCCTCCGTCCATCCCTCTCTTTATGACACTGAATGATTCCAAAAGCAAGGGATGGCTTCTTTGGCCCTTCTTTGTGCCCCCCACCCACCACCACACACACTTGACACTGCCTCCACAGCCCTGGAAAGGGGTCCTACCTCAGAGAAAGGATCTGCACCTCCTTGAATCCTTGCACGTTTTGGTAAATCTTCTTCATCTGAAATGCCAAGGATCCTGTCTGAACTTCCAACCAGAGGGCACCCCCAGGCCCAAGCTACACTCCAAGGGCATACACCTGAACTTTGCCCCCTTCCTCCTCACCTGATCCTGGAAGGCTTTTGTGAAATCCTTGTAGACCTGAGAATTGTTGTTATTGAGGTCCGGGGAGAACTCCTGGTTGACAGACACCTCCATGCCCACTTCAGCGTCCACTTTGTCTGCGTGACATGCCTTGCTCTGGTCATTTCACGATCTCTTCCTGTCTAACATCACTACCACCACCCTAACCCAGAACCTGCTCCCATGGACCCTCTCCATGTTCCCTGAGGACTGACTGAATAGCAGGAGAGAGAGAAGTAGGAATTCTGGAAGGTGTTTTTCCAAGATGTGAGAAACACTGGAAGTCGGGGTGTCCAGCAGTCAGTTCTGTAGTCTCTCAGCTCTCCCAGTGTGAAGCGAAATAACAAAGGTGCCTATGTCTAGTCCCCAAAACCTGGGAATATGTTATGCTACATGACAGGGAGCAATCAAGGAAGCAGATAGAACTAAGGGTACTGATCTGCTGATTTAATATTGGAAAATTAACAAGGTATATCCAGTGGGTCTAGTATAATCATAAGGTACATAGAGAGAGGAGGAGGGAGGGAGAAAAGTCAGAATCATTCAAAGAATGATGTAAGTATGGAAATAAGGAACAGACATGTAATGCTGCTGGCATCAAAGGGGAGCCAGGGGGCCTTGTGACAAAGAAGGGCAGCTCTCAAGTCTGGGAAAGGGCAAAGGAACGGATTTTCCCCTAGGGCCACCAGAAGAACCAGTCCTAGGCAACACCTTAATTTTAGCCCTTCAAGACTCATATCGGGCTTCTAGTCAACGGAATTAGAAAATAATAAATTTGTATTGTTCATCTGCTAAGTTTGTGGTAATTTGCTACAGGAGAAATTAGAACCTAATACAACTCCAAGCAACACAAACTGCGAGGAGATGTCAGAAAAGAGAGTGACCCCAGGGACCTCCTGGAGGTAAGGCTGGAGAGGAGTCATGGTCTGGGATTGAGGAGAGCACGAGGGAGAAAGCAGAAGAGATTTGGCAAAATGCTTGGGCCCATCTGAGGCGGTGGCACCTCCTGAAAGCAAGTGCAGAGACCAACTCACCCATATTTATCTCTTCCACAGCGAACTCGCATCGGGAGCCATAGAAAGTGCTAAGGCAGGAGCAGCGGCCCTGCGTCCAGGTGCCGCCGTTGTCACAGGTGCCTGGGTAGCGAGCGAAAAGGGGACGTTCAGGCCAGGACTCTCCTTGGTCATGGGAATTTAGCAGGAGAGGGAGGAGAGGCAACAAGGAAGCAGGTGATCCAAACCTGGGGTGGTGGTCTCCCTGGGCTGTGTGGTCATCTGGGTTGTGGTTGACGTTGTCCTGGATGACGTAACAGTGGAGAGAGTCTTGGTGGTGCCTGCTGGTATCCCTGAAGTACTGCTGATGGGTGCGCTGGGAGTTGTCAACTTGCTTGTAGTCACCATGGATGATGAAGAGCTGCTACTTGGTTTCGTGGTCAGTGGGAGGCTAGTGAAGCCCGTTACACGTGGGGTAGTTACAAAGTTGGTGCTGATCCAGGTCCCAGTGGTGGATCTTTGTGTGCTCGGGAAAACGGTGCTAATGGGAGTGATTCCAGGGCTGATAGAACTAGGAGCAGCAGTCTGGTTGGTGGGGTGAGTTTCCAGAGTGGAAGTAGAAGTGTCTGGATTTACAGGGAACAGAGTTGTCGTGGTTGTGGAACTGGAAGAGGTGACCATCTCAGTAGTAGAGGTAAAAACGGACAACAGGATGGTGGATGTAGAGGTAACTTCAGGATTTGGACCCACTTCGATACACGGTGTAGTGGGAGAGGCAGACACTATTGTAACTGACATGGACTCTGGACACGGGGTGGTGGGAGACACAGTGAGCACGGTAGTCATTCGGGTAGGAGAGGTTATTAGGGAGGTCACGGTTGGGGAAGTTCTTGTCGTTTCAGTCGATGAAAAAGTAGGAAAGGTAGTGCCAGAAGGCCCTGTGTTTTCTGTGCTGGACATTTGAGAGGAGGTGGAAAAAGAGCTACTTGTCGTGGAGACCCCTGAACTTGGGCCAGTAGAAGGTAGAGATGCTATTGTTATTGCAGGTATTGAAGAGGAGATGATGGTACCGAAAGGGGTACTTATCGCATTAGTAGAAGTACTCAGCATAGGGAAAGCTGAAGAGGGAGAGACACCTGAAGTAGTGTGTGTAGTAGCTGCAGTGAAGGACAGTCCCATGGAAGTGGAGGTAATGTATGTATCAGTGGTGGTGAGTGCCAAAGGGGTTTCAAGCATTTTACGCAATGATTTATTGTTCGTTGCAGTTGAGGTGGTATTCTCTGCTTCACTGGTCCTGGCACTGATATGAGACATGGTGGAAGAGGATGCAGACGGAACAGCAGTATCTGTGATGAGGGAGGTACTTGTACTGTTCTGGACACTGCTGAAACTGGATGTCAGACGAGGCATGGGAAAAGAGGTTGTGACAACCCTGAATAGGGTTTCTGTATTATTGGAGGTGGGGGAAGATGAGATGTTGTTTATGTTGGTGGGGGAAGTGCTAGACAGCAAAGGCGGGGACCTGAGGTCGGTCTGGAAGATCGAAAAATGAGAGGGAATCATGGATGTAGACTGGGTGATGGCTGCTGTTGGGGTAGAGTTTCTCATCATGATAGAGGCTGGAGGTCCAGTCATGGATGTCTGCAAGATAGTGGAGCCAGGAAGGGTTCCAGTCGCTACAGACGTGGCCGTGCTCCCAGGGGAGTTGGTGGTTGAAGAGCTGAGGTTTGCTGTGGTTTCCAATGTTGTGGGGATGAGTGTGGTCGCCACGTGTGTGCTGGCAGCCTGGGTGGTTTCTGTAGTGGAGGGCAAGTTCCCAGGGGCTGTGGTCGAGGTGGGGGCTGCAGTGTCCGTGGGAGTGGTGGTCTCTGTCGTGGGCCTGGTGGAAGTACTGGTGGGAGGTGAAGGGACGGAAGTGGTGTAGGGAGCGGATATAGTGGATGCAGGGCTCATGATTCTAGTGGAAGTGGAGGCGGGCTCTGTGCTTGTGGTGGGAGGGGATGAGGGCACACTCGTGGACCATGTCAAGGTACTGGTGGTGATGGGCGTAGAGGTGGTGGATGTGGGAGCAGAGAGTGTGCTGGTGGGAGTGGAGGACGATGTGACTGAGGTTGGGGAGGGCACCTCCGTGGTGACAGGCTGGCTGGAGGTGTCACTGGGAGGAGTCGCTGTGGTTGTGTGCAGTGCATCGGTGCTTGTGGCCGGTGAGGAGGTACTCTCTGCCAGAGTGGTCTTGGAAGTGCTGGTAGCCAGGGAAGAAGTGCCTAGAGATGTAGCTGGGATGGTGGTAGAGGGCAAGGGAGTCACTGTGCTGCGAGTGGTGGCAGACGTGGATGTCTCACTAGACACAGTGGCTGAGTTGGTGCCAACCCTGGAGGTTGTATCTGTGTTATGGGTGGTAGGGGAAGACTGCATGTTATTTGTGGTGGTGGGTGAGGGGCTAGACAGCGCAAGTGTGGAGCTGATTTCAGTTGAGCTCAGTGAGCGAGGGGTACTCGTGGATGTGGACTCAGTGGTGGCTGGTGTCGGGCTAGGGGCTTCGGTACTGACAGAGGATGGAGGTACAGTCGTGGATGTCTGCAGGATGGTGGAGCCAGGAGAGGTTGCAGTGAATGCAGACGTGGCCGTGCTCCCAGGGGAGTCGGTTGTTGAAGAGAGGAGGATCGGAGTGGTTTGTCCTATTGTGGGGATGAGGGTGGTGGCCACATGTGTGCTGGCAGCCTGGGTGGTTTCTGTAGTAGAGGGCAAGTTCCCAGGGGCTGTGGTTGAGGTGGGGGCTACAGTGCCCGTGGAGGTGGTGGTCTCTGTCGTGGGCCTGGTGGAAGTACTGGTGGGATATGAAGGGACGGAAGTGGTGGAGGGAGTGGGGATGCTGGATGCAGGGCTCGTGATTCTGGTGGAAGTGGAGGCTGGCTCTGTGCTTGTGGTGGGAGGGGATGAGGGCACACTCGTGGACGATGTCAAGGTACTGGTGGTGATGGGCGTAGAGGTGGTGGATGTGGGAGCAGAGAGTATGCTGGTGGGAGTGGAGGACGATGTGACTGAGGTTGGGGAGGGCACCTCCGTGGTGACAGGCTGGCTGGAGGTGTCACTGGGAGGAGTCGCTGTGGTTGTGTGCAGTGCATCGGTGCTTGTGGCCGGTGAGGAGGTACTCTCTGCCAGAGTGGTCTTGGAAGTGCTGGTAGCCAGGGAAGAAGTGCCTAGAGATGTAGCTGGGATGGTGGTAGAGGGCAAGGGAGTCACTGTGCTGCGAGTGGTGGCAGACGTGGATGTCTCACTAGACACAGTGGCTGAGTTGGTGCCAACCCTGGAGGTTGTACCTGTGTTATGGGTGGTAGGGGAAGCTGGCATGTTATTTGTGGTGGTGGGTGAGGGGCTAGACAGCGCAAGTGTGGAGCTGATTTCACTTGAGCTCTGTGAGCGAGGGGTACTCGAGGATGTGGACTCAGTGGTGGCTGGTGTCGGGCTAGGGGCTTCTGTACTGACAGAGGATGGAGGTCCAGTCGTGGATGTCTGCAGGATGGTGGAGCCAGGAGAGGTTGTAGTGAATGAAGATGTGGCCGTGCTCCCAGGGGAGTAGGTGGTTGAAGAGGGGAGGATCAGAGTGGTCTGTCCTGTTGTGGGGATGAGGGTGGTCGCCACGTGTGTGCTGGCAGCCTGGGTGGTTTTTGTAGCGGAGGGCAAGGGCCGAGTGGTTGTGGTCGAGGTGGGGGCTGCAGTGTCCGTGGGAGTGGTGATTTCTGTCGTGGACCTGGTGGAAGTAGTGGTTGGAGGTAAAGTGACGGAAATGGTGTCGGGAGTGGGGACCTTGGTTGTCAAGGTGGATTGAGGGCTCGTGATTCTAGTGGAAGTGGAGGCGGGCTCTGTGCTTGTGGTGGGAGGGGATGAGGGCACACTCGTGGACGATGTCAAGGTATTGGTGGTGATGGGTGTAGAGGTGGTGGATGTGGGAGCAGAGAGTGTGCTGGTGGGAGTGGAGGACGATGTGACTGAGGTTGGGGAGGGCACCTCCGTGGTGACAGGCTGGCTGGAGGTGTCACTGGGAGGAGTCGCTGTGGTTGTGTGCAGTGCATCGGTGCTTGTGGTTGGTGAGGAGGTACTCTCTGCCGGAGTGGTCTTGGAAGTGCTGGTAGCCAGGGAAGAAGTGCCTAGAGATGTAGCTGGGATGGTGGTAGAGGGCAAGGGAGTCACTGTGCTGCGGGTGGTGGCAGACGTGGATGTCTCACTAGACACAGTGGCTGAGTTGGTGCCAACCCTGGAGGTTGTACCTGTGTTATGGGTGGTAGGGGAAGCTGGCATGTTATTTGTGGTGGTGGGTGAGGGGCTAGACAGCGCAAGTGTGGAGCTGATTTCACTTGAGCTCTGTGAGCGAGGGGTACTCGAGGATGTGGACTCAGTGGTGGCTGGTGTCGGGCTAGGGGCTTCTGTACTGACAGAGGATGGAGGTCCAGTCGTGGATGTCTGCAGGATGGTGGAGCCAGGAGAGGTTGTAGTGAATGAAGATGTGGCCGTGCTCCCAGGGGAGTAGGTGGTTGAAGAGGGGAGGATCAGAGTGGTCTGTCCTGTTGTGGGGATGAGGGTGGTCGCCACGTGTGTGCTGGCAGCCTGGGTGGTTTTTGTAGCGGAGGGCAAGGGCCGAGTGGTTGTGGTCGAGGTGGGGGCTGCAGTGTCCGTGGGAGTGGTGATTTCTGTCGTGGACCTGGTGGAAGTAGTGGTTGGAGGTAAAGTGACGGAAATGGTGTCGGGAGTGGGGACCTTGGTTGTCAAGGTGGATTGAGGGCTCGTGATTCTAGTGGAAGTGGAGGCGGGCTCTGTGCTTGTGGTGGGAGGGGATGAGGGCACACTCGTGGACGATGTCAAGGTATTGGTGGTGATGGGTGTAGAGGTGGTGGATGTGGGAGCAGAGAGTGTGCTGGTGGGAGTGGAGGACGATGTGACTGAGGTTGGGGAGGGCACCTCCGTGGTGACAGGCTGGCTGGAGGTGTCACTGGGAGGAGTCGCTGTGGTTGTGTGCAGTGCATCGGTGCTTGTGGTTGGTGAGGAGGTACTCTCTGCCGGAGTGGTCTTGGAAGTGCTGGTAGCCAGGGAAGAAGTGCCTAGAGATGTAGCTGGGATGGTGGTAGAGGGCAAGGGAGTCACTGTGCTGCGGGTGGTGGCAGACGTGGATGTCTCACTAGACACAGTGGCTGAGTTGGTGCCAACCCTGGAGGTTGTACCTGTGTTATGGGTGGTAGGGGAAGCTGGCATGTTATTTGTGGTGGTGGGTGAGGGGCTAGACAGCGCAAGTGTGGAGCTGATTTCACTTGAGCTCTGTGAGCGAGGGGTACTCGAGGATGTGGACTCAGTGGTGGCTGGTGTCGGGCTAGGGGCTTCTGTACTGACAGAGGATGGAGGTCCAGTCGTGGATGTCTGCAGGATGGTGGAGCCAGGAGAGGTTGTAGTGAATGAAGATGTGGCCGTGCTCCCAGGGGAGTAGGTGGTTGAAGAGGGGAGGATCAGAGTGGTCTGTCCTGTTGTGGGGATGAGGGTGGTCGCCACGTGTGTGCTGGCAGCCTGGGTGGTTTTTGTAGCGGAGGGCAAGGGCCGAGTGGTTGTGGTCGAGGTGGGGGCTGCAGTGTCCGTGGGAGTGGTGATTTCTGTCGTGGACCTGGTGGAAGTAGTGGTTGGAGGTAAAGTGACGGAAATGGTGTCGGGAGTGGGGACCTTGGTTGTCAAGGTGGATTGAGGGCTCGTGATTCTAGTGGAAGTGGAGGCGGGCTCTGTGCTTGTGGTGGGAGGGGATGAGGGCACACTCGTGGACGATGTCAAGGTATTGGTGGTGATGGGTGTAGAGGTGGTGGATGTGGGAGCAGAGAGTGTGCTGGTGGGAGTGGAGGACGATGTGACTGAGGTTGGGGAGGGCACCTCCGTGGTGACAGGCTGGCTGGAGGTGTCACTGGGAGGAGTCGCTGTGGTTGTGTGCAGTGCATCGGTGCTTGTGGTTGGTGAGGAGGTACTCTCTGCCGGAGTGGTCTTGGAAGTGCTGGTAGCCAGGGAAGAAGTGCCTAGAGATGTAGCTGGGATGGTGGTAGAGGGCAAGGGAGTCACTGTGCTGCGGGTGGTGGCAGACGTGGATGTCTCACTAGACACAGTGGCTGAGTTGGTGCCAACCCTGGAGGTTGTACCTGTGTTATGGGTGGTAGGGGAAGCTGGCATGTTATTTGTGGTGGTGGGTGAGGGGCTAGACAGCGCAAGTGTGGAGCTGATTTCACTTGAGCTCTGTGAGCGAGGGGTACTCGAGGATGTGGACTCAGTGGTGGCTGGTGTCGGGCTAGGGGCTTCTGTACTGACAGAGGATGGAGGTACAGTCGTGGATGTCTGCAGGATGGTGGAGCCAGGAGAGGTTGTAGTGAATGCAGACGTGGCCGTGCTCCCAGGGGAGTAGGTGGTTGAAGAGGGAAGGATTGAAGTGGTTTGTCCTGTTGTGGGGATGAGGGTGGTCGCCACTTGTGTGCTGGCAGCCTGGGTGGTTTCTGTAGTGGAGGGCAAGTTCCCAGGGGCTGTGGTTGAGGTGGGGGCTGCAGTGCCCATGGGAGTGGTGGTCTCTGTCGTGGGCCTGATGGAAATACTGGTGGGATATGAAGGGACGGAAGTGGTGGAGGGAGTGGGGATGCTGGATGCAGGGCTCGTGATTCTGGTGGAAGTGGAGGCGGCCTCTGTGCTTGTGGTGGGAGGGGATGAGGGCACACTCGTGGACGATGTCAAGGTATTGGTGGTGATGGGCGTAGAGGTGGTGGATGTGTGAGCAGAGACTGTGCTGGTGGGAGTGGAGGACGATGTGACTGAGGTTGGGGAGGGCACCTCCGTGGTGACAGGCTGGCTGGAGGTGTCACTGGGAGGAGTCGCTGTGGTTGTGTGCAGTGCATCGGTGCTTGTGGCTGGTGAGGAGGTACTCTCTGCCGGAGTGGTCTTGGAAGTGCTGGTAGGCATGGAAAAAGTGCCTAGAGATGTAGCTGGGATGGTGGTAGAGGGCAAGGGAGTCACTGTGCTGTGGGTGGTAGCAGACGTGGATGCCTCACTAGACACAGTGGCTGAGTTGGTGACAATCCTGAAGGTTGTATCTGTATTGTGGGTGGTAGGGGAAGACGGCATGTTATTTGTGTTGGTGGGTGAGGGGCTAGACAGCGCAAGTGTGGAGCTGATTTCACTTGAGCTCAGTGAGCCAGGGGTACTCGAGGATGTGGACTCAGTGGTGGCTGGTGTCGGGCTAGGGGCTTCTGTACTGACAGAGGAGTGAGGTACAGTTGTTGATGTCTGCAGGATGGTGGAGCCAGGAGAGGTTGTAGTGAATGCAGACATGGCTGTGCTCCCAGGGGAGTAGGTGGTTGAAGAGGGGAGGATCTGAGTGGTTTGTCCTGTTGTGTGGATGAGTGTGGTCACCACGTGTGTGCTGGCAGCCTCCGTTGTTTCTGTAGTAGAGGACAAGTTCCCAGGGGCTGTGGTCGAGGTGGGGACTGCAGTGTCCGAGGGAGGGGTGGTTTCTGTCATGGGCCTGATGGAAATACTGGTGGGATATGAAGGGACGGAAGTGGTGGAGGAAGTGGGGATGCTGGATGCAGGGCTCGTGATTCTAGTGGAAGTGGAGGCGGGCTCTGTGCTTGTGGTAGGAGGGGATGAGGGCACACTCGTGGACGACATCAAGGTATTGGTGGTGATGGGCATAGCGGTGGTGGATGCTGGAGAATAGAGCGTGCTTGTGGGCGTGGAGGACGATGTGACTGAGGTTGGGGAGGACACCTCCGTGGTGATAGGCTGGCTGGAGGTGTCACTGGGAGGAGTCGCTGTGGTTGTGTGCAGTGCATCGGTGCTTGTGGTTGGTGAGGAGGTACTCTCTGCCGGAGTGGTCTTGGAAGTGCTGGTAGCCAGGGAAGAAGTGCTTAGACATGTAGCTGGGATGGTGGTAGAGGACAGGGGAGTCACTGTGCTGCGGGTGGTGGCAGACGTGGATGTCTCACTAGACACAGTGGCTGAGTTGGTGCCAACCCTGGAGGTTGTATCTGTATTATGGGTGGTAGGAGAAGATGGCATGTTATTTGTGGTGGTGGATGAGGGGCTAAACAGCGCAAGTGTGGAGCTGAGGTCACTTGTGGAGCTCAGTGAGCCAGTGGTACTGGTGGATGGAGACTCCATGGTGGCTGGTGTTGGAGTGGAGGCTTCTGTGCTGACAGAAGATGGAGGTCCAATCGTGGATGTCTGCAGGATGGTGGAGCCAGGAGAGGTTGTAGTGAATGAAGATGTGGCCGTGCTCCCAGGGGAGTAGGTGGTTGAAGAGGGGAGGATCAGAGTGGTCTGTCCTGTTGTGGGGATGAGGGTGGTCGCCACGTGTGTGCTGGCAGCCTGGGTGGTTTCTGTAGTGGAGGGCAAGTTCCCAGGGGCTGTGGTTGAGGTGGGGGCTGCAGTGCCCATGGGAGTGGTGGTCTCTGTCGTGGGCCTGATGGAAATACTGGTGGGATATGAAGGGACGGAAGTGGTGGAGGGAGTGGGGATGCTGGATGCAGGGCTCGTGATTCTGGTGGAAGTGGAGGCGGCCTCTGTTCTTGTGGTGGGAGGGGATGAGGGCACACTCATGGACGATGTCAAGGTATTGGTGGTGATGGGCGTAGAGGTGGTGGATGTGTGAGCAGAGACTGTGCTGGTGGGAGTGGAGGACGATGTGACTGAGGTTGGGGAGGGCACCTCCGTGGTGACAGGCTGGCTGGAGGTGTCACTGGGAGGAGTCGCTGTGGTTGTGTGCAGTGCATCGGTGCTTGTGGCTGGTGAGGAGGTACTCTCTGCCGGAGTGGTCTTGGAAGTGCTGGTAGGCATGGAAAAAGTGCCTAGAGATGTAGCTGGGATGGTGGTAGAGGGCAAGGGAGTCACTGTGCTGTGGGTGGTAGCAGACGTGGATGCCTCACTAGACACAGTGGCTGAGTTGGTGACAATCCTGAAGGTTGTATCTGTATTGTGGGTGGTAGGGGAAGACGGCATGTTATTTGTGGTGGTGAGTGAGGGGCTAGACAGCACAAGTGTGGAGCTGATTTCACTTGAGCTCAGTGAGCCAGGGGTACTCGAGGATGTGGACTCAGTGGTGGCTGGTGTCGGGCTAGGGGTTTCTGTACTGACAGAGGATGGAGGTCCAGTTGTGGATGTCTGCAGGATGGTGGAGCCAGGAAAGGTTGCAGTGAATGCAGATGTGGCCGTGCTCCCAGAGGAGTGGGTGGTTGAAGAGGTGAGGGTCTGAGTGGTTTGTCCTGTTGTGGAGATGAGGGTGGTCGCCACGTGTGTGCTGGCAGCCTGCATGGTTTCTGTAGTGGCGGGCAAGGGGAGAGGGGCTGTGGTCGAGGTGGGGGCTGCAGTGCCCGTGGGAGGGGTGGTCTCTCTCATGGGCCTGGTGGAAGTACTGGTGGGAAGTGAAGGGACGGAAATGGTGTAGGGAGTCAGTACCTTGGTTGTCAAGGTGGATTGAGGGCTCGTGATTCTGGTGGAAGTGGAGGCGGCCTCTGTTCTTGTGGTGGGAGGGGATGAGGGCACACTCATGGACGATGTCAAGGTATTGGTGGTGATGGGCGTAGAGGTGGTGGATGTGTGAGCAGAGACTGTGCTGGTGGGAGTGGAGGACGATGTGACTGAGGTTGGGGAGGGCACCTCCGTGGTGACAGGCTGGCTGGAGGTGTCACTGGGAGGAGTCGCTGTGGTTGTGTGCAGTGCATCGGTGCTTGTGGCTGGTGAGGAGGTACTCTCTGCCGGAGTGGTCTTGGAAGTGCTGGTAGGCATGGAAAAAGTGCCTAGAGATGTAGCTGGGATGGTGGTAGAGGGCAAGGGAGTCACTGTGCTGTGGGTGGTAGCAGACGTGGATGCCTCACTAGACACAGTGGCTGAGTTGGTGACAATCCTGAAGGTTGTATCTGTATTGTGGGTGGTAGGGGAAGACGGCATGTTATTTGTGGTGGTGAGTGAGGGGCTAGACAGCACAAGTGTGGAGCTGATTTCACTTGAGCTCAGTGAGCCAGGGGTACTCGAGGATGTGGACTCAGTGGTGGCTGGTGTCGGGCTAGGGGTTTCTGTACTGACAGAGGATGGAGGTCCAGTTGTGGATGTCTGCAGGATGGTGGAGCCAGGAAAGGTTGCAGTGAATGCAGATGTGGCCGTGCTCCCAGAGGAGTGGGTGGTTGAAGAGGTGAGGGTCTGAGTGGTTTGTCCTGTTGTGGAGATGAGGGTGGTCGCCACGTGTGTGCTGGCAGCCTGCATGGTTTCTGTAGTGGCGGGCAAGGGGAGAGGGGCTGTGGTCGAGGTGGGGGCTGCAGTGCCCGTGGGAGGGGTGGTCTCTCTCATGGGCCTGGTGGAAGTACTGGTGGGAAGTGAAGGGACGGAAATGGTGTAGGGAGTCAGTACCTTGGTTGTCAAGGTGGATTGAGGGCTCGTGATTCTGGTGGAAGTGGAGGCGGGCTCTGTGCTTGTGGTAGGAGGGGATGAGGGCACACTCGTGGACGACGTCAAGGTATTGGTAGTGATGGGCGTAGCGGTGGTGAATGCCGGAGAATAGAGCGTGCTGGTGGGAGTGGAGGACGATGTGACTGAGGTTGGGGAAGGCACCTCCGTGGTGACAGGCTGGCTGGAGGTGTCACTGGGAGGAGTCGCTGTGGTTGCATGCAGTGCAGTTGTGCTCTTGACTGGCGAGGTGGTACTTTCTTCTTGAGTGGTCCTTGTGCTGCTGGTAGGTATGGAAGAGGTGCCTAGAGATGGAGCTGGAGTGCTGCTAGAGGGGACGGCAGTCGCTGTGCTGTGGGCACTCATAAGCATGGATGTTGTACTCGGCCTGGGGGCCGAAGTTGCTTCAACACCGAAGGTTGTGTCTATATCTTGGATAGTGGCAAAAGATGAAATGATATTTGTGTCTGTGCTTTTAGGTGAGGTGCTAGACAATGCTAGTGTGGAGCTGAGGTTGATGGTAGAGGCCACTGAGACAGTGGTACTCCTGGACATGGACTCAGTTGTGGCTAGCGTGGTTTTCCTTCCTGTGGAGAAGCTGGTTGGAGACGTAATACCTGGTGTTCTTTGTGATGCTATTGATGTGGGTGTTCCTATGTTTGTAGTCCCAGTCTTGTCTATTTCTGTAATTGAGGTGGTTGGCAGTGTTGCTGTAACTGAGGTGACTGGGTTTGAAATATAGGTGGGAGTGGTGATTTCTGTTGGCGTCGTGATCATAATAGTAGTGGGAAGTGGAGGGGTGGACGTAGCCTGGGTGGTCGTTATTTTCAAAGTGGATAGAGGGGAAGTGTTTGAGGCTGCAGTCGGGACTGGCTCTGTGGTCAGAGCAGGTGAAGACTGAGGCTTACTGATGGGTGATGTCAAGGTATTGGTAGCCACTGAAGTGGAAGTAATGGTTGTTGGATAATTATCTGTATTTGTAGGTGTGTCCGATGATGTGACTCGGGGAGTAGAAGTAATCTCTGTCGGTACAGATTCTGTAGAAACATCAGTGGTAGTAAGAAATGTGGTTTTCCTGGTGGAAGAAGCATGAGATGTTGGGTCCCTTGTCTCGCCTATTTCTGCAGTGGCTACGGTGGAGGAGGGTGGGGCCGTGGTTGTGGGAGTTTTCCCTGCAGTGGTGACTGAGGGGGGACTGGTCACGGCGGAGGTGACCCTCTTGGTTGTTGACACGGGATAAGTACTGGTGATGGTTGTCCGTGGTGTCTCTGTCCCAGGTGTGGTGGTGTGAGAGCTGGGGAAGGACACCTGGGTCTGGCTCACGCAGGTGGTGGTGGGGTAAGTGGTGGTGATTATGAGGCTCGTTGGATTGACGCACTCTGTCGAGCCCATATAGACGATCATGGTAGGTGGGCTGGTTTCAACCTTGAAGACAAACTTGGACATGGGGCTTGTTGGGGGGTTGGAACTGATGGGTGATTTGAGCAATGTTTCAGACAAGGATTTCGAGTGGGGGGAGGAGCTGATAGCCTTGGGTATGTTTTCCCTAGCATCAGGAGTGGGAGAGGTTTTGGGGGTGTTCAGTGGCCACTTTGCTGTGCCTTTGGAGTGTGGGGGATTCCTCAGAGCAGTGCGCCAAAGCTCATTAGAGGTGGATGTGGCCGTGGCTGAAGTTCCTGTATTGGCGGTAGAACAGAGGGACTCAGTGGTAGGTTGGCCTGTCACCTTAACACCACATAGGGTACTCACTTCCCCAGGTTCCAGGTACGTGTCACAGAAGGTAGGAATTGCCACCAGTTATTCCCCCACCAGAGCACTTTGGGGCCGGGGTCCTTCCAGGTTCTAAAGGCCAACATCTGTCTGCTCCCCGGGGCAGCCTCACCAAGGGGAATTGGGATGGGAAGGAAACCTTAATCCTTTGCCCACGTGTCTTCCAGCCTTGGGATTGAAACAGACAGGGACAGGGGACCCTTCACTGCAGTGCTGCAGGGATCTCACCTAGACACACCTTTCCCTGGACAACAAAATATGGAGAAACTATATGGGACTACTGTGCTATGCTGTACTTAGTCACTCAGTCGGGTCTGACTCTTTGTGGACCCCATGGACTATAGCCCTCCTTGCTCCTCCGTCCATGGGATTCTCCAAGCGGGAATACTGGAGTGGGTTGCCATGTCCTCCTCCAGGGGATCTTCCTGACCCAAGGATCAAACCCAGGTCTCCCACGTTGCAGGTGGATTCTACTGTCTGAGCTACGAGGGAAACCCATATGGGACTGTTATATGGAACTAAAATAACTTCGTGGATTGGCAGTTGGGGCCATATTACGGAGAAAAGATACAAAGAGACCAAAAATTCAAGCGCCATTTTTAAAGAGCCCAGAACAAAGAAACAAAAGCAGGGAGTCAGGAGCGAAGAGCAGGGTCCTGCGCATGCCATCTTCACACAACGCCACTTAAGTGGTGGGCAAAACACCTAAACCACCCCTCCGGCCCGCCCCCTTGGACACACATGTACCATCATCCCACATAAGGTACAAGCTCGCCTCCCCCTCCTCAGGGAGTTATCAATAGCAAGCAAGGGAACTTGCTATTTATTCTCGCTTCCCCCTTCTGCAGCAGAGGCCCCAGTAAAGTCCTGCCTGAAATTTTGGTCTGGCCTCTTGTCAATGTCTATGGATTGGAGAAATCCAAGAACCCTGGTCAGTATCAGGGTGGCAATGCTGAGCACACGGGTTCAGTATGCTACCTCCTCCCATCGCCTCTCCCTCCCTTCCTCCTCACACACCCACATTCCCCTTACTCTGCTCCTCTCACCTTCACCTGCTGCCCAGAGTTTTCTTCCCTTCTGGTTCTGTGCCCCGCCCTCTGGCCCACCTCTGCCCCTCTCCCTGTGACCCACTGCTGTCTAGGCTGACTCTCCTCTTTGGAGAGAGCGACAAAGAACCCAGCCAAACCTGGGCTGAGGATGGGGACCCATCATGGGATTCAGGAGATGAGGGATCAGAGACCGGTATCAAAGAGAATACCAAAGGGGAAAACAGACTGGAGCTCAGACTTCATTGAGTTTGAGGGGCAAGGAGACTGGACCACACGCTGCTGAGGGTCACGACAGAAGGGAAACTTCCAGAAAGAGACACCTCGGCAGGCTGGCATGAGCCCTTGAGACTTTAAGTCACAGCCTTGAGTGTTGATAATAAACACAGATACATTTTCTATCATTTATTCTATTTAAGCCAAGGGATTAATTTGTTTACAAACACGAGTCCCTCCCTACAGATATTGTCAACCCCACCTTGTAGGTGGTAAGAGTGAGGGTCAAAGATCTCATGATGCTGAGGGTGACCGGCAGACGCAGCAGTTACGAGCAGGAAACACCCAGACCTCCTGTCCTCTTGGGGTTAGTGCCCTCAACCAGACTCATCACGTCTTTGAGAGCTGGGATTTCTCTTCTCAGCTTTGCTGGGGTGTCGCAGAAGTAAGGCAGGGGATTCTGAAGATTCCGGGCCCAGAGCCCTTGTCGCCAAGAGCTGACCCAGGAGATAAGTGAGAGGGTGGACTGGGGGGACCTCTGTGTTGGGAAGGTCTAGGACTGGGGCTCAGGAGTAGACCCTGGGGTAGGAGCAGAGGGAAGGGAAGTGCAGAGGAATTCCAAGGTTCCTAAGGAGAGGGAGAGACCCCATACCAGTTGGTCTCAGAATCACCCTTTGGGAGCCATCAGGATCTCCCCCCACCACCCTGCCAAGGACATCTGTGTCCAGAAGCGTGGGCTGGGTTGGGGTGGGAGAGTCAGGGGCAGAGCTGGAGGAGGGGCCACCATGACCAAAAGTGGAGATGCCCCAGAGAAAGAAGGGGTTCCCAGGGCAGACGCAGGTCCCTCAATAGAGCCGAATAGATAGAAGTAAAGGGAGGGGTGGGGCTTCCCCGGGGACTCAGTGGTAAAGAATCTGCCTGCAATGCAGGAGACGCAGGAGGCGTGGGCTCAATCCCTGCGTTGGGAAGGTCCCTTGGAGAAGAAAATGGCAACCCACTCCTGTATTCTTGCCTGGGAAATCCCACGGACAGAGAAGCCCGACGGGCTACAGTCCACGGGGTCGCCAAGAGGCAGACAACGCTGAAGCGACTGAGCAGGCAGGCACAGAGGGAGAGAGAATCCAGGCCGGAGGAAGCATCAGAGCTGGGGGAGCAGGAGCCACAGGACGAAGGGGGCTCCAAAACCTGAGTCCAAGTGGGAAGAGCACTCTTCCAGAAAGAGGTTATCCCGTCCAACTGATGCACGCGGACACCTGCAAACCTGCTCGGTCCCGGGGGGAGAGCAGCACCCCTGGGACCCAGCTTCCCTTCCCTCCCCTGCCTTGGTTCTGCCCGCACAGAGAGCTCTGAGGGACCCCTCCTCGGGCTCCTTAGACCTCAGAGTCCCCCCCAAACACACACACACACTCTGTCCTGGGACATCAGGACAGTCTCCGCAGCCCTCCCCCACCGCGCCTCCTCACCTGTGGACCCCAGGAAGGCCCTGAGCATCCAGAGGAGACGCAGCACCCTGAACAGCTGCATGGGTCCGGAGGCGCCGTGGAGGCTGGGAGCAGGGCCAGCGCCAGCACAGGGGACTGCAGCGGGGAGGCCGGGGAGGCCGGGGAGGCCGCACCAGATGAAGTTATCTGCCCTGCTGGGCGTGGTAGCTAAGCATAACTTCACCTTTGCAGGGCTCCACCTACCCCCTTTCCCTCCTCCCCTGCTCTGGATCTGATGCTGCAGGGAGGGTGCACTACCTAGAAGATAAGACAAGCCCAGGGGTTGTCAGCAGGGAAGAGCTCCAACCCCAGGCTGCCTGGGCCACTCAGTGCAGTTCCTACAACATTGCCCTTCCCTCTGCCGGCCCCCCACCAAGAACTTGCAAGACTGGACGGAGAACTCTCTTGGCCAAGACCTTGGACTTTGGAGTCTGGGGCCTGTCCTGAGTTTCATTTCCAGCTGCAGCGGGGAGGGGTACCGAGATGGAAGCTTGTTCTTCTTCACTCCCTGCACCCTCACTCTTTCCCTTCTCAGTCCATGGAGGAGGGACAGCTGGAGCAGAGGGGCCAGATCTCAGCTGCTGTTCCGATTTTAAGACTTTCTACGGGTTGACCCACCCAGCAATATATTGTTGGTCCAGCTGTTCCGGTGGGGTCCCCGCATCTATGAGGTCAAACCACATGTGCTTCTAGGTCATTTTCCCTTGACCCTTTAGAGCCCATTAGGATAGCCCCTTTGGCTTTCTGAGCCACTTCTCCATCTCTGGTCTTTCCCCCAGCCTGTACCCATTCCTGGGATTTGTCAGTTTCCACCAGATCAGCAAAGGGTGGCCCAACGTCATAAATATCGTGAGTCACAACTGGGCTCAGCATGGCTTAACCCTTCCTACACCAGGTAGTGGGGCGGACGGGAACATCTTAGCTCTCATTCCTGCAGTGAAGTTGGCCCCATCAGGGCCTTTGAAGACAGGAGCATAGGCTGCCTGTCCCATTCCCAACTCTTTATGAATTTGTTGTACCTCTTCTATAGACTTCCAGGGTCCCACATGCCCAGGGAAGTCCCTGTTATTGGGCAAGCCTCCCTGCAGGGTAGAATAATCTGACCTATAAGGAAGTGAGGACCTTGACCCTCACTGCCAGCAGCGTGCAGGCTTGTTAGATGTTGTTGATTGATTCTGTACTTTGTCTCTGCCTCCTTTGGATCAGTGAAACCATTGCTCCTCAGATCCCAGGCCTGCTAACTTTGCTACCTTTCCCTAGTCTTTGGCTAGAATTTAGCACCTATATCCATAAGCTCAGCAGGTGTGTATTCTGTCACCATGAAAGTTCCTGAATTGGGGGCATCTCCCCCACCCCACAACCCTGTCTGGCGGTGCTGTAGGTATGCTTTTGCCTTTCTTTGTATTTGACTGGGGTAATAGTTGCACGGGGCTTCCCTGGTGGCTCAGACAGTAAAGAATTTGCCTGCAGTACAGGAGAAGATCCCCTGAAGAAGGAAATGGAAACCCATTCCAGTATTCTTGCCTTGAAAAATCCCACGGACAGAGGAGCCTGGTGAGCTACCTTCCATGGGGTTGCAAAGAGTTGGCCATGACTGAGCAATTAAAGCTTTCAACAGTTGCACAGCTATGTGAATATACTAAAACCCACTGAATTGTACACATTAGAAAGCTGAATTATATAGTCCAGCTCAATAAATAAATGTTTTTAAAAACTAGTAAATATTGGATGGGGATGGAAGTGAGGAAAATATTAGAAAATACGTTCTCATGAGACTTTTTTGAAAATACTAGAAGAAACACATTGGTCAACCGAAAGTCAGCCAAGAGATGAGTGGATAAACTACTAACTCTGATCACTGAATCTCTCTAACTGATGAAGTAAAACTAAAAGCAATGTGAGGGCTATGGTTAAAAGACAGTGCTTCTATTATAAAACCTAACGGCATAAAAATAATGTTTTGTTAATTGAGAGGGGAAGAGGAGGCATGACTTCCTTACCTTTTACAGCCAGAGATTTATATACATCATTTAGAACTAACAAGTAATAAACTTAAAAAAGTATCTAACAATACAAAGGTAAATATTAAGAAAGGTAATAAGATAAACAGTATTGTCCTACTGCATGGCACAGGGAACTATATTCAGTACCTTGTAATAGCCTATAATGAAAAAGAATGGGAGAAAGAATATATATATATGTGTGTGTGTGTGTGTGTGAATCATTTTCCAGTACACTGGAATCTAAGCCAACATTGTAAATCAACTATATTAAAAGAACTAAAAAATTGGAAAATGAGACTATAATATATACAAGCAAAGGAAGTGAAGGATGGGAAGCCAGAAGAAGAAAAGGATCAATATATTGATCTCATTATTGCTCATAGTGGGGAATTAAATCCTAAAGAAACAGAATTACATATAAGTTCCATATTCTATAATAGTGACCACAGTAAAAATGCCTGATATTCCAAACTGCCAGAAGAAACATACAGAAAAGAAAGCAGAATCCAAACAATAAAAGTGTTTTTAAGTTATAAAGCATAGGGGGGGGAAAATGTGAGGAAAGAAAACAGCTGTTCTATAAATGAAAGTAAATGAATTTAGATTAGCTGCTTCCCTGGTGGCTCAGATGGTAAAAAAAAAAAATTCACCTGCAAGGTAGGAGACCCAGGTTCGATCCCTGGGTCAGGAAGATCCCCTGGAGAAGGAAATGGCTACCCACTGCAGTATTCTTGCCTGGCAGGCTACAGTCCGTGGGGTCACAAAGAGTCAGACACTGCTGAACGACTACACGTTCACACACTTTTAAAAAAGACTTTAATATTGGCACACAAAGGAAAATTCAACTCTATTGTATACAAAAGAAACATCTCAGACAAAGTGATTCAGAAACCTTTTAAAAAATACTTTAATTGGGTTGGAATCTAGCCAATTTCCAGTGCTGTGCTAGTTTCGGGTGCACAGAAAAATGATTCAGTTATGCATATACATATACCATTGTTTTTTAGATTCTTCTATGGATTCAGAAACTTTTGATGGCCAAACGTCTCCTAGACAAACGCAAACAAGATAGCAAAGGTCATAATATTAATCGATTTCTTCTTCTTCTTTTATTCTTTCATTTCCTTCTATAAATTTTTATTATTTTTCTTTGGAATATCTGCCAGGGCACCCAAGGCTAACAGTTTTGGCAATCTGTGCTCTAACTGGAGCACACTGTTTTGAAAGGAAGCAAAGATCCAGTGTGTCATCACAGATATAGTTGCAATATAAAGGAAAAGAGGAAAAAAATCCAAGGACTGAAATGTATCCTGGTTATAATTCTTATATTAAAATTTCGTTGTTTAATCGCTAATCAAGTCCGACTCTTTGTGATACCATGGACTGTAGCCTGCCAGGCTCCTCTGTCCACGGAATTTCCCAGGCAAGAATACTGGAATGGATTGCCATTTCCTTCTCCAGGGGATCTTCCTGACCCAGGGATTGAACCCACATCTCTTGCTTGGTGGGCAGATTTTTTACCACAGAGCACCTGGAAAGCTGTGTCAATATTAAATCTTTCATTTTATCACTGGTGTAGTCTACAGTATGGATATACCACAGTTCATTCATTCACCGCTGGATGGACATTTGAATTGTTTCCAGGGTGTGGTATTTCTTTGAGAACTGAAGATTTCACTTCTCTAGTGCAAACACCCAGGAGATGGATTGATGGGGGTCATATGGTTAGTGCATATTTAATCTACTTGGAATGGAAGTAGAAATGGAATATTTCCTGCCATATTGATCTTGGTGAGGCAGCAGTGAGTGGTGGCCTGAAGCGAGATCTTAATTCCCTGCCCAGGAATTGAACCTGGGTAGGGCTTCCCCGGTGGCTCAGATGGTAAAGAATCTGTTTGCAATGCAGGAGACCAGGGTTCGGTCCCTGGGTTGGAAGGATCCCCTGAAGAAGGAAATGGCAACCCACTTCAGTATTCTTGCCTGGGAAATCCCACAGAGGAGCCTAGCGGGCTACAGTCCATGGAACTGCAAAGAGTTGGATATGACTGAGCTACTACACTTTCACTCTCAGCCTGGATGAAAACCAGGAATCCTAGCCACCAGACTAGCAAGGGCCAGAGGCTAGAAGCTGTTTTTCCCTGAATCTTTGCCCCTAATGAAAAATGCATTTATCACAGAGGCAGAAACTGTAAATGTAGGTACTAAGTTCATTACCTGAGACATAGCACAAGTGGGAGAGCACATAGAAAAACAGTTTGTTCAGTTAAAATAGGAACAAAAGGCAGAGAGGCACACCTAGAGAGAAAGGGTGGGGCGCCACCCCTAACAAGGGGGAGTGCTGTATAAAGGCGGCTGAAGAGTAAAAGTGGCTCAGCTGTATCCGACTCTTTGTGAGTTTTGGGGCTCTATACAGTCCATGGAATTCTCCAAGCCAGAATACTAGAGTGGGTAGCCTATCCCTTCTCCAGTGGCTCCTCCCAACCCAGGGATCCAGTCCAGGTCTCCTGCATTGCAGGAGGATTCTTCACCAACTGAGTTATCAAGGAAGCCCTAAAGAGGCAGTTAAGTCATTTATGTAGGTAAGTTCTTCTGGGTCTTTGTCTTCCTTCAGGCCAGTTATTTGGTTTATTTTTCCACATCTGATTTACCCTGGGTGGGCACCTACCCCTCAGCCAAGATGGATCTCAAAGTGACGGCTTCTGGGAGGAGCAAGACTCATTATGGCCTGGAGATATCCCCTGACTGTTGACCTCCAAGGAGCCTTGTCCCCAAAAGGGGGTAAGTGGAGATTCCTTAATCCTTTACTAAACAGGGTTTTGCCCCTCGTTGTCCCTGCCATGACTATTACCCTAGGATGTTTACAAGAAAAAAAGGCTAGCTATTTACCCAGTTTCTATTGTTACTTCCTTTTCAGAGGGCAAATAGGAGGCTGATTGTAAATGCCTTAATTGGAGCCCTTATTTAACTCTTGTCTCAGGAAATCCTAACAGTTGTAAGTATCCAGCCTGAAGCTCACTTCTTCGTGTCCCATGAAATGCAAACAGAAGGCCAGTTGTAAATGTCTAACCTGCAGCCCTAAGGACACTCGGAAAGGAGAAAACTGCCTGAGAATTAGCAGTCATCGCAGACTGCAGCCATCCCTACCAGTGGGAGCTCAGGATGTAAAACAAAACAAAAACAGCCTACTGGCCCTGGGTTGCTGAGATGGAGGTGAGAGCAATGATTCCAGGGAGCCCAGACTCTTACATCTTCCCATACCGAGAAAAGCGCTAACTTCCCTAACTTGGGATCTCTGGCTTCCTTTAATTAACAATAATCTTTTGTTGTTGAGACAACCTGGCCTTTGTTGCAAAACTTCTATATAACCTGGCTCCTCCCTGAACCTCCTCGGAGAAGTTCTCTCAGCATTACTTGAGATGCTGTCTCCTCTAAAAATTCCCACCGAATAAAACATAACTCTCGATGTTTAGATGGTGAATATTTTCTAAGATGACACTTGGTAAGAAACTGCCAAGCTCCTCTCCAGAGGGTGGCTGTAGCATTTTGCGGCTTGGCAGCAATGTGTAGGAGTTTTGCTCCTCATCCCCATCAACACTTTACCAACTGTCAGTGCTTTTTAATTTTAGCCATTCTCATAGGCGTGTAATGGTACTTCATTGTGGTTTTAATTTGCACTTCCTTAATGACTAGTTTTGAACTGTGGTGTTGGAGAAGACTCTTGAGAGTCCCTTGGACTGCAAGGAGATCCAACCAGTCCATTCTAAAGGAGATCAGCCCTGGGATTTCTTTGGAAAGAATGATGCTAAAGCTGAAAGTCCAGTACTTTGGCCACCTCATGCCAAGAGTTGACTCATTGGAAAAGAGTCTGATGCTGGGAGGGATTGGGGGCAGGAGGAGAAGGGGACGACCGAGGATGAGATGGCTGGATGGCATCACCGACTCGATGGACATGAGTCTGAGTGAACTCCGGGAGATGGTGATGGACAGGGAGGCCTGGCGTGCTGCGATTCATGGGGTCACAAAGAATCGGACACGACTGAGCGACTGAACTGAACTGAACTGAATGACTAGTGATGTTGAACATCTTTTGATATTCTTACTTACTACCCATATATCCTCTTTGGTGAAGTATATGTTCAAGTCTTACTCATTTTTTAGTTATTTTCTTATGGTTGAATTTTGAGAGTGCTTTATGTATTCTGAATACAAGCTCCTTGTCAGATACATGATCTGTGAATATTTTCTCCCATTTTGTAGTGTATTTCATTTTCTTAACAATGTCTGTCAGAGAGCAAAGGTTTTAATTTTGACAAAGCCCAATTTATCAATTTTTTCCTTCTACAGATGGCATTTTGGGTACCACAGAAGATACATTCTAATGGCAGGGTGTACAATTCACAATGATGATAAGAAAGTTATCTATGTACCAATTTGGAAAGCATTAATGTTTTTAGAGCTATACTTATACAAAATCGAAGAAGGAACAGACAGAAGCATATGAGCAATAGAAAACTAATTCATTTCTCTCAGCCCAGGAAAAATCAAATGGATCAAAAAGGAAATAAATGTAGAAAGGGTTTGACACAGTCAAAAGAGCCTAAATAACATGATAGGCCAAGTCCAGTTGATCTATACAACAAACACTGCACCCTGAAAACAGAATAGATCCCTTTAGCAGCTGCCAATAGAACATCACAAACATTACCATGCATTAGGCCAAAGAAGGAGAAAACATTCCTCTCTAAACTAAAAGAACCAGGCAGTATTGCATTAGTGGTCAGGGAGGGGTCGGAGAGTTGGGGCCTGGGGCTGTGCTGGACTATGGGCCCTGTGAGCTGCTCAGAAAACGCTAACCTTCTCTGATGACAGCCGAGGTCTGGGGATCCCATGCCCTCAGGCCCTGGTCTGGCAGAGGAGGGCAGTATCCTGCTGTCATCTCCTGCTGTCTGGAGAGTTCTCTGGGTGTGGGGGTTGGGTGGAGGTGTGAGGTCCCTGGAAACTGCAGACAGCATCACCTGTCATTCTCCCCCAGAGTTCATCCTGCCCTGGCTCTTGCCCCTCAGAATGCTAGGGCAATACCCTCGCAGCTCTCACCCTGGCCCCATGGTCTTATGGAGTCTCCAAGTCTTTGGAGGAGCTAGGCTTACCCATCAGAACCAATGGAAACTGACCTACCCAGAGTCACCCACCTCCTTGAGCCAGCCCTGAGCTCTTAACGTCTGGGGGAACAGACAACAAATCCAACAGACTCCCAGCCCCTGCTCCCACAGCTCCTGAGAAAAATGGGTCCTCCAATCTTGATGTTCCCTTTGAGGATGGTCATGGACCCAGAGAGCCAGCCATGGACCCCTTCCTTCCCCAGTGGGAGAAACTAGCACTCTGAGGCCCCTAAACATATCCTCTGATATCCTTGCTCCTCAACTGAGTGAAGAGACCACAGCATTAGAAAGAAAAAGACATACAGCAGTTTCTTTGAAAATGCTATATTTAAACTACAATGCTATATTATGATCAATTGGGTGAACTGGAGACTTGCAGACTTCCTGTCCCCAGGTGAGGTCTTCCTGCAAAGGAGGCTGGGCTTCTGGCTTCACAGGTTATAGCAGAGATGGGGGTGAGCCAGACCCCTCACCCTGGCATTGGTGTCCACGGTGTCCAAGGCCACAGGGAAGTTTTCTTCGTTAACTAGAGAGAGAGAAAAGAGAACAAGGGGAGGAAGAGGAAGAGGTGGGGAGTAAAAGTGGGAGGGAAGGAAAGTGAGGAAGGCAGGGCCTCAGGGCATTCCTGGGCCCCTGGGCCTGCCCTGCAGGGAGGGCCTGTGCAGGACCTGGGCCTTAGAGGGGGGCGCATGGAAGCAGCAAGGGCAGGAGGTAAACGCCTGTCTTGGACAAGAGAAGCTCTCTAGTCTCCCCGGGAGGAAATGGTGGCCAGGGAAGCACCCCCCACCTTCGCCAGGAGTCAAGACTCACTGTCATCTTCGAAGCCTGAGTTAGAAAAAGTCCCCGCAGTGTTCTCATCCCAGGTCTCAAACCACTTCCTGTCGTCCCTGGACCTGCCAGAAGGGCGCCGAGTCGTCAGGGCAGGCTAACCTGGTCCGGGACGCCTTTCCCCTCACCCATCCATCCGCAGCTCACTCACCTGCCTCGGCCTTGCCTACCCCTCCTCCGGGAGCGCACGACGAACACGCTCAGCGCCACCACCAGCAGCAGCAGAAGCAGGGCCCCGGCCCCCGCCAGGCCCCCGACCAGCGCCTTCCAGGAGATGGCCACCTCGCAACGTGGGCCCGAGAACCAGTGCGTGTCCGTGGAGAAGCACCTGGAGGAGGGGGTCACAGGTCAACACCCTCACCGCCTCCCGGGTCTGGTCCATCGCGCCCCAGGACCATCCTGGTCCTGGCAGGTGGGCGGGGCTCCATCCTGGGCAAGTGGGCGGGGCCTCTGGAATGGTCGACGGTTAGGGGTCAGGGATTGGCCCAGCTGGCTGTGGGCGGGGCCTCACCGGCAGGAAGGACCACTCCTCTGCAGAACGCATTGGCCCTGATGGCAGTCAATGGCGCCTTCCACACCCGCTGTGCATTTGGTGACACAGCGGAGCTGGTTCTCCTCCAGGAAAGGGAAGTAGAAATCCTCAAAAC
Organism: Oreotragus oreotragus; assembly: GCA_006410675.1. Lineage (NCBI taxonomy): Eukaryota > Metazoa > Chordata > Mammalia > Artiodactyla > Bovidae > Oreotragus > Oreotragus oreotragus. Next base: position 142,472 of record SJYX01006860.1, read on the forward strand.
CTTTGGCAGCAGCGCGGCGACAGATGGCTGGGGGGTAGGTAAGGGGTTGCAGACGTAAAGACCTCATCCACTCTACTCTGGGGCCTGGCTATGGTAATTCTGAAAATGGATAGAGGACTGCATTTCCGCGGGTGGCGTGTCAGCGGGTAGACCGTGGAATTAGATGAGTGCAGGGAGGCTCGTCACCCTCTCCTCACCTTCTCTGTCGATCCTTCCCCACGAGGAAGCTACTAACATGGACCTGAGAGGCAGCCCTGCCAGGTCGGTGCCACTTGCCTCCCCAAAAGGCCTCCCCTCCTCCCTGGGAATTTCAATGGACAGATGTCCTTTGTGGGAGGGGTCCCGGCCACCTGGGACCACTCAGCCCTTTGCCCCACCTCTCACCTTCAGGTGACAGCTCCGTCCTGGTGTTGTTGTTCACCTTGATGGAGTCAGGCTTAAAACACAAGACTGGGGGGCCACAGGCACGGGTGGAATCGGGGGAGGCACAGGAAGGGACAGAGAGCGCTCTGTCAGTATGGGGGAGGTTTGGATGGGCCATGAAGGAAGGCTCCTTGGGCCTCCCTCATGTCCCCTGAATAGCCAGGGGTCCTCAGCCACCCGGGAGACCTTGAGCAACTCTCTCTTCCGCAGCTCCTAGGTTCTGACAACCCTTCCTTAGGCTCACCCTTGACCCGGTTTTCTGTGGACCTGTCTCTTCTCCTATCCTGCCTGAGGTACCACAGGCTGCCACCTGCCCCCCGTAGGCCCCTGTGTGAGTTGCAGCAGGCTGGGACGGTGGCTGTGGCCCTGACCCCTCCCTCCAGCCCCAGGCCCCCAGCCTCTCTTCACCCTGGTTACTCTGGCAGCTGCTCCCATCCTGGCTGACATTCTGGAGCTCCTCCTTCAAGGCCACCTTCACCTTCTCATACTCCTCCTCCAGCTGGAGGCTGAAGGGCAACTCCAGCAGGACTAGATATTCCACCACGATGCTGCCATTCCTGGGGGCAGGGGTGGGGTGCAGAGAGCCTGAAAAGGTGCCCAGGCCCAAGCCACCATACAACCTAGAGGGCATTTCCAGGCCAGCCACAGCTATGCAGGTGTTGGCAGGAAGGGGCAGAGGCAATGAGACTGATTATGTCCAGAAGGGGCTGCTAGCTTCTGCCTTGAGCTGCCTGGGTAGGCGGGACAAGGAATGATTGACATTCTCTTTGTGTTCCCTCAAGCCATAATCAAACCAGGCCCTTCTGAGCTCTCTGCCTCCCTCTTGCTGACCCATCCACTAGACCAGTTGCCAACCAGAGAGACCAGCCATGGTTCAGACACCAGGCACCAAGCCTCAGGCACCACCTCCCTGTAGATCCCAATCATTCTGCATCCAGCTGCTTCAAGGAGAGGGGAGACATCCCTCCTACAGAGGAATGAATCCTGAAAGTGATCCCCAAACACCCTTCATGGAGTAGTTCTCTTGCTTCCTCCGTCCATCCCTCTCTTTATGACACTGAATGATTCCAAAAGCAAGGGATGGCTTCTTTGGCCCTTCTTTGTGCCCCCCACCCACCACCACACACACTTGACACTGCCTCCACAGCCCTGGAAAGGGGTCCTACCTCAGAGAAAGGATCTGCACCTCCTTGAATCCTTGCACGTTTTGGTAAATCTTCTTTATCTGAAATACAAAGGATCCCAGCTCACATCTGAAACTCTAATCAGAGGACACCCCTGGGGCCCAAGCTCCACTCCAAGGTCATTTGAGTTTTGAATTCGCCCCCCCCCCCCATTTTCTCCTCACCTGATCCCGGAATGTGTTCATGAAATCCCTGTAGACCTTAGAACTGTTGTCATTGAGGTCCGCGGAAAAGTCCTGGTTGACAGACACCTCCATGCGCACTTCGCTGTCCACCATATCTGTACACAACATGCCCTGCTCTGGTCATTCCAATGGCCATTCCTGTCTGATGTCACCACCACCACCTTAACCCAGAAGCTGCCCCCACAGCCCCTCTCCATGTTCCCTGAGGACTGACTGAATAGCAGAAGGAAGAAGGTAGGGTTTCTGGGATGTGTTGTCCTGAGATGTGAGAAATACTGGAAGTTGGGATGTCCCACAGTCAGTCAGTTCTGTAGTCTCTGTCTAGTCTGTCCCAGCGGGAAGAAGAATAGTGGCCCCAAAGATGTTTATGTATAATCCCCAGAACCTGGGAAGATATTATGCTACACGACAAGGAGGAGCTAAAGTGGCAGAAGGAATTAAGGGCACTAATCAGCTGACTTTAATATGGGGAAATTAACGTGGAATATCTGATTGAGCCCAGTATAATCACAAGAGTCCTTAGCAGGGGAAGAGGGACTCAGAAGAAATGAGAACCACTCCGAGGATGATGTTAAGTATGGAAAAAAGGAACAGACATGCAATGTGGCTGGCATCACAGATGTAGCCAGGGGCCCTTGAGGAAGAAATGTAGGAGGCTGGAGAATGTGGAAAGGGCAAAGAAATGGATTCTCCCCTAGGGCTACCAGAAAGAACCCAGCCCTAGCCAATACTTTGATTTTAGCCCTACAAGACTCAGGTTGGACTCTAATCTACAAAATTCTATAGTAATAAATTTGCATGGTTCATCTGCTGAGTCTGTGGTAATTTGATACAGCAGAAATTAGCAACACAGACTGGGAGGAGGTCCTAGGAAAGAGAGTGGCCCCAGTGACCTCCTGGAGGTAAGAGTGGAGGATAGGTATGGTATGGGGTAGAAGAGAGCATGAGGGAGAAAACAGGAATAAAGAGATTTGGCAAAATGGTTGGTCTCATTAAAGTGACACCTCCCAAGAGAAAGTGCAAAAAGCAACTCACCCAGATATATCTCTCTGGCAGCCAACTCGCAGTGGGAACCGTAGAAAGTTCGGGGACAGAAGCATTGGCCCTGCTTCCAGGTGCCACCATTGTCACAAGTGCCTGGGTAGCAAGTGAAAAGAGAAGTTCAGGCCAGGACTGACCATGGTCATGGAATTCAGTAGGGGAACGAGAAGGGGTAAGAAAGGCAGGAGATCCAACCTGGGCTGCTGATAAACCTAGACTGTGTGGTCATCTGAGTCGTGGTCAAAGTTGTCCTGTGAGATGTATGCATAGAGAGAGTCTTGGTGTCCACCGGTATCCATGGAACTCTGGTGATCGGTAGGCTTTGAGGTGTCAGCTTGGGTGTAGTCATCACGGAAGATGAAGATCTCCTTCTACGTTTCACGATGCGTGGGAAGGTAGTGAAACCAGGCACAGGCCGAGTATTTACAAAGTTGGAGTTGATCCAGGTCCCACTATTCAGCCTTCGTGTGCTCAGGAAAACCATGTTGACGGGAATTCTTCCAATGTTGATAGAACTGGGAGCAGCAGTCTTGTTGGAGGGGTTAGTGTCCAGCATGGGAGGAGAAGTACCCAGTTTATCAGGGAACAGAGTTGTCATGCTTGTGGAACTGGGAGAGGTGACCATCTCAGTAGTAGAGGTAAAAACTGATAATGGGACAGTGGGCATAGAGGTAACTTCAGCATTTGGACCCACTTCGATACATGGTGTAGTGGGAGAAGCAGACACTATTGTAACTGATATGGATTCTGGACATGGGGTGGGGGAAGACAGAGTCAGCATGGTGGTCGTCTGGGTAGGAGATGTCATTAAGGAAGTCATGGTGGAAGAAGTTTTTGTCGTTTCAGTTGATGAAAAGGTGGGAAAAGCAGTGACAGAGGAAGGGCCTGTGTTTTCTGCACTGGACATATGAGAGGAGGTAGAAAAAGAACTATTTGTCATAGAGACCTCTGAACTTGGGCTAATGGAAGATGACATTATTGCAGGTGTTGAAGAGGAGATGATGGTACCAAAAGGGGTACTTATTGCATTAGTAGAAGTACTCAATACAGGGAAAGCTGAAGAGGGAGTAACACCTGAAGTACTGAGAGCTGTTCTGGAGGTGGGTGTTGTTGCCACGCGTGTGGTCCCAGTCTTGGCAACTTCTGTGGTTGAGGCAGTGCTAGAGGATGCTGTAACCAAAGTGGCAGGGGGAGACGTATGCATGGGAGTGGGGACCTCAGTTCTGGTTGTGGTAAACGTCCCAGTCGGAGATGAAGGGGTGGACATGGACTGGGTGGCAGGGATCATGGGTAGGGTAAACAGAGGGGTGGGGGCTGTGGTTTCAGTGGGTACTGGTTCTGTGGTTGTGAAAGACAGAAATGATACAGGCGAATTGGATGCTGTCAAGGTACTACTGGTCACTGGCATAGAGACTGGAGGTGTCTGAAAATGGACTGTACTTATTTGAGTGGCTGAGGATGTGATGGGAGAAATAGAAGTAATATCTGTTGCCAGAGACTCTGCAGAAATGGTACTGATAAGACTAGCTGTGGTTCTCAAAGTAGGTGAAGCAAGCAGGGCTGTGTCCCTCACTGTGGCTGTTTCTATAGAAGCTGCAGTGGAGGACAGTCCCGTGGAACTGGACTGATACAGGTATAGATCAGTGGAGGTTGCCAGGACAGGGAAGGTGCTGTGTGTGTGGTGGGTCGTGGGGCCAGAGGAGATGATCCCGGTGGTGGGGGTGGCCGCGGGCGCCAGCGCGAACGTGGGTGTGTCCGAGGCCGAGGCCGTGGCCGTGGCCGTGGCCGTGGCCGTGGGGGTGGTTGAGCGGCTGGCCAGTGCGCATGTGGAGGCGAGGTCCACGGCGGAGGTGGCGGTGGTGGATTCAGCCGCGGGCCCGGTGGATGTGGCCTCGGTGGTGGCGGGCGTGGAGCTTGGGGCTCCCGTCCTGACCAAGGAGGGAGGGAGAGTCATGGATGTGTGCAGCATGGCGGATGCCGGGAGGGGTGAGGTGAAGGTGGAAGTGAGGGTGCTCCTGCGGGTGCTTCCCGGGGAAGAGGTGAGGACCGGAGCGCTGGTTGGTGCTGTGGGCACGGGTGTGGTCACCAGGAGGGTGCCAGCCGCCCCGGTGCTGTGTGCAGCGGCGGCAGAGGGCAGAGTGGCCGTGAGGGAGGTGGCCAGGGCTGCGGTGTCCCTGGGAGTGGCGACCAGCCTGCTGGACCCAGTGGGCGTGCTGTCGGGAGGCGAGGTGCCGGCAGTGGTGTGGGTGGTCGGGAGTGTGGTCATGTCAGTGGGCAGAGGGCTGGTGTTCGGGGTGGAGGCAGAGGCGGGCTCTGTGCTGGGGGCAGGTGGAGGGGAGCGAGGCACCCTCGTGGATGAGGTCGGGCTACTGGTGGCCCCGGGAGTGGATGTGGTGGATGCGGAAGCATAGAGTGTGCTGCTGGGCGTAGCGGAGGATGTGACGGACGGCGGAGAGGGCACCTCCGTGGCGACAGGCTGGCTCGGGGTGTCACTGGGAGGAGTCCCCGTGGTGGTGGGGTGCGGCGACCGCACACTCCTGCTCTGGGCCCCCTCAGCTGGAGTTGTACTGGACCTGGTAATGCCGGAGGCGGGGAAGGAGGCGCCTAGCGATGTGGAGGGGATGGGGCTGGAGCGGAAGTAAGTCGCCAGGCTGCGGGGAGTGGTGAAGATGGGGATGGCGTCCGGCGTGCTGGCCGAGGTTGCCAGGACAGGGAAGGTGCTGTGTGTGCGGTGGGTTGTGGGGCCGGAGGAGATGATCCCGGTCGTGGGGGTGGCAGCGGGCGTCGGGGCGGGTGTGGGCATGGCCGCGGCCATGGCCGAGGCCGTGGCCGTGGGCTTGGGGGTAGGTGTGGCTGAGGGGATGGCCAGAGCGCGTGTGGAGCCGAGGTCCAAGGTGGAGGTGGCCGTGGTGGCGGGGGTGGATGCAACGGCGGGCCCGGTGGATGTGGCCTCGGTGGTGGTGGGCGTGGAGCTGGGGGCTCCCGACGTGACCAAGGAGGGAGGCAGAGTCATGGATGTGTGCAGCGTGGCGGAGGCCGGGAGTGGTGAGGTGAAGGCGGAAGTGAGGGTGCTCCCGCGGGAGTAGATGGTGGAAGAGGTGAGGACTGGAGCGCTGGGCAGTGCTGTGACTACGGGTGTGGTCACCAGGAGGGTGCTAGCCGGCCCGCTGGAGTGTGCAGCGGCGGCAGAGGGCAGAGTGGCCGTGAGGGCAGTGGCCGGGGCTGCGGTGTCCCTTGGAGTGGCGACCTGCGTGCTGGACCCGGTGGGCGTGCTGGCTGGAGGCGAGGGGCCGGCAGTGTTGTGGGTGGTGGGGTATGTGGTCATGTCGGTGGGCAGAGTGCTGGTGCTAGGGGTGGAGGCGGAGGCGGGCTCTGTGCTGGGGGCAGGTGGAGGGGAGCGAGGCACCCCCGTGGACGAGGTCGGGCTACTGGTGGCCACGGGAGTGGAGGTGGTGGCCGCGGGAGCATAGATTGTGCTGCTGGGTGTGGCGGAGGATGTGACGGATGGTGGAGAGGGCACCTCTGTGGCGACAGGCTGCCTCGGGGTGTCACTGGGAGGAGTCCCCGTGGTGGTGGGGTGCGGGGGCGGCACAGTCCTGCTCGGGGCAGGTGGGCTGGCCCCCTCAGCCGGAGTGGTACTGGCCCTGGTACTGCCGGTGGCCGGGGAGGAGGGGCCTAGCGATGTGGCGGGAATGGGGCTGGAGCGGAAGGGAGTCGCCGTGTTGCGGGGAGTGGTGAAGATGGAGGTGGCGGCCGGCGTGCTGACCGAGGTTGCCAGGACAGGGAAGGTGCTGTGTGTGTGGTGGGTGGTGGGGCCGGAGGAGATGATCCCCGTGGTGGGGGTGGCCGTGAGCGCCGGCGCAAGCGTGGGCGTGGCCGTGACCGTGGCCGTGGCCGTGGGTTTGGGTGTGGCTGAGGGGCTGGCCAGTGCACGTGTGGAGCCGAGGTCCACGGCAGAGGTGTCGGTGGTGGTGGTGGTAGATTCAGCCGCGGGCACAGTGGATGTGGCCTCGGTGGTGGCGGGCATGGAGCTGCGGGCTCCCGTCCTGATCGAGGAGGGAGGGAGAGTCGTGGATGTGTGCAGCGTGGCGGAGGCCGGGAGGGGTGAGCTGAAGGCGGAAGTGAGGGTGCTCCCGCGGGTGCTTCCCATGGAAGAGGTGAGGACCGGAGCGCTGGTCGGTGCTGTGGGCACGGGTGTGGTCAACAGAAGGGTGCTAGGTGCCCCGGTGGTGTGTGTAGCAGCGGCAGAGGGCAGACTGGCCTTGAGGGAGGTGGCCGGGGCGGCGGTGTCCCTGGGAGTGGCGACCTGCGTGCTCGACCCAGTGGGAGGCGAGGGGCCGGCAGTGGTGTGGGTGGTGGGGAGTGTGGTCATGTCGGTGGGCAGATGGCTGGTGTTCGGTGTGGAGGCGGAGGCAGGCTCTGTGCTGGGGGCAGGTGGAGGGGAGTAAGGCATCCCCATTGACGAGGTCGGGCTAGTGTTGGCCACGGGAGTGGAGGTGGTGGACGCGGGAGCATACAGTGTGCTGCTGGGCGTGGCGGAGGATGTGAGTGACAGCGGAGAGGGCACCTCCGTGGCGGCAGGCTGGCTCGGGGTGTGACTGGGAGGAGACCCCGTGGTGGTGGGGTGCGGGGTCGGCACACTCCTGCTCGGGGCAGGTGGGCTGGCCCCCTCGGCTGAAGTGGTTATGGCCCTGGTAATGCTGGAGGCCAGGGAGGAGGCGCCTAGCGATGTGGCGGGGATGGGGCTGGAGCGGACGGAAGTCGCCGTGCTGCGGGGAGTGGTCAAGATGGAGGTGGCGGCCAGCATGCTGGCCGAGGTAGCCAGGACAGGGATGGTGCTGTGTGTGTGGTGCGTCGTGGGGCCGGAGGAGATGATCCCGGTTGTGGGGGTAGCCACGGGCACCGGCAAAAGCGTGAGCGTGTCCGAGGCCGCGGCCTTGGCCATGGCCGTGGCCGTGGGGGTGGTTGTGGCTGAGGGGCGGGACAGTGCGCGTGTGGAGCCGAGGTCCACGGCGGAAGTGGCGGTGGTCGTGGTGGTGGATGCAGCCACGGGCCCGGGGGATGTAGCCTCGGTTGTGGCGGGCATGGAGCTGGGGGCTGCCGTCCTGACCGAGGAGGGAGGCAGAGTTGTGGATGTGTGCAGTGTGGCGGAGGCCGGGAGGGGTGAATTGAAGGCGGAAGTGAGGGTGCTCCTGTGGGAGTAGATGGTGGAAGAGGTGAGGACCGGAGGGCTGCTCGGTGCTGTGGGCACGGGTGTGGTCAGCAGGAGGGTGCTAGCCGCCCCGCTGGTGTGTGTAGCAGCTGCAGAGGGCAGAGTGGAGGTGAGGAACGTGGCCGGGGCTGCCGTGTCCCTGGGAGTGGCGACCTGCATGCTGGACCCAGTGGGCGTGCTGGCGGGAGGCGAGGTGCCGGCAGTGGTGTGGGTGCTGGGGAGTGTGGTCATGTGGGTGGGCAGAGGGCTGGTGTTCGGGGTGGAGGCAGAGGCGGGCTCTGTGCTGGGGGCAGGTGGAGGGGAGCGAGGCACCCCCGTGGACGAGGTCAGGCTACTGGTGGCCCCGGGAGTGGAGGTGGTGGATGCGGGAGCATAGAGTGTGCTGCTGGGTGTGGTGGAGGATGTGGTGGACTGCGGAGAGGGCACCTCCGTGGCGACAGGCTGGCTCGGGGTGTCACTGGGAGGAGTCCCCGTGGTGGTGGGGTGCGGCGACGGCACACTGCTGCTCAGGGCAGGTGGGCTGGCCCCCTCAGCCAGAGTGGTACTGGCCCTGATAATGCCGGAGGCCAGGGAGAAGGCGCCTAGCGATGTGGAGGGGATGGGGCTGGAGCGGAAGGAAGTCGCCGTGCTGCGGGGACTGGTAAAGATGGAGGTGGCGGCCGGCGTGCTGGCCGAGCTTGCCAGGACAGGGAAGGTGCTGTGTGTGTGGTGGGTCATGGGGCCGGAGGAGATGATCCCGATGGTGAGGGTGGCCGAGGGCGCCAGAGCGAGCGTGGGCGTGTCCGAGGCCGAGGCCGTGGCTGGGGCCGTGGCCTTGGGAGTGGGTGTGGCTGAGGGGCTGGCCAGTGCACGGGTGGAGCCGAGGTCCACGGTGGAGGTGGTGGTGGTGGCGGTCGTGGATGCACCGGCGGGCTCGGTGGATGTGGCCTCGGTGGTGGCGGGGGTGGAGCTGGGGGCTCCCGTCCTGACCGAGAAGGGAGAGAGAGTTGTGGATGTGTGCAGCGTGGCAGAGGCCGGGAAGGGTGAGGTGAAGGCGGAAGTGATGGTGCTCCCGCGGGAGTAGAGGGTGGAAGAGGTGAGGACCAGACCGCTGGTCAGCGCTGTGGGCACGGAAGCTGTCACCAGGACGGTGCTAGCCGCCCCGGTGGTGTGTGCGGCGGCGGCAGAGGGCAGAGTGGCCGTGAGGGAGGTGGCCGGGGCTGCAGTGTCCCTGGGAGTAGCTACCTGCGTGCTGGACCCAGTGGGAGGCGACGGGCCGGCAGTGGTGTGGGTGGTGGGGAGTGTGGTCATGTCGGTGGGCAGATGGCTGGTGTTCGGTGTGGAGGCGGAGGCAGGCTCTGTGCTGGGGGCAGGTGGAGGGGAGTAAGGCATCCCCATTGACGAGGTCGGGCTAGTGTTGGCCACGGGAGTGGAGGTGGTGGACGCGGGAGCATACAGTGTGCTGCTGGGCGTGGCGGAGGATGTGAGTGACAGCGGAGAGGGCACCTCCGTGGCGGCAGGCTGGCTCGGGGTGTGACTGGGAGGAGACCCCGTGGTGGTGGGGTGCGGGGTCGGCACACTCCTGCTCGGGGCAGGTGGGCTGGCCCCCTCAGCCGGAGTGGTACTGGCCCTGGTACTGCCGGTGGCCGGGGAGGAGGGGCCTAGCGATGTGGCGGGAATGGGGCTGGAGCGGAAGGGAGTCGCCGTGTTGCGGGGAGTGGTGAAGATGGAGGTGGCGGCCGGCGTGCTGACCGAGGTTGCCAGGACAGGGAAGGTGCTGTGTGTGTGGTGGGTGGTGGGGCCGGAGGAGATGATCCCCGTGGTGGGGGTGGCCGTGAGCGCCGGCGCAAGCGTGGGTGTGGCCGTGACCGTGGCCGTGGCCATGGGTTTGGGTGTGGCTGAGGGGCTGGCCAGTGCACGTGTGGAGCCGAGGTCCACGGCAGAGGTGTCGGTGGTGGTGGTGGTAGATTCAGCCGCGGGCACAGTGGATGTGGCCTCGGTGGTGGCGGGCATGGAGCTGCGGGCTCCCGTCCTGATCGAGGAGGGAGGGAGAGTCGTGGATGTGTGCAGCGTGGCGGAGGCCGGGAGGGGTGAGCTGAAGGCGGAAGTGAGGGTGCTCCCGCGGGTGCTTCCCATGGAAGAGGTGAGGACCGGAGCGCTGGTCGGTGCTGTGGGCACGGGTGTGGTCAACAGAAGGGTGCTAGGTGCCCCGGTGGTGTGTGTAGCGGCGGCAGAGGGCAGACTGGCCTTGAGGGAGGTGGCCGGGGCTGCGGTGTCCCTGGGAGTGGCGACCTGCGTGCTGGACCTGGTGGGAGGCGAGGGGCCGGCAGTGGTGTGGGTGGTGGGGAGTGTGGTCATGTCGGTGGGCAGATGGCTGGTGTTCGGTGTGGAGGCGGAGGCAGGCTCTGTGCTGGGGGCAGGTGGAGGGGAGTAAGGCATCCCCATTGACGAGGTCGGGCTAGTGTTGGCCACGGGAGTGGAGGTGGTGGACGCGGGAGCATACAGTGTGCTGCTGGGCGTGGCGGAGGATGTGAGTGACAGCGGAGAGGGCACCTCCGTGGCGGCAGGCTGGCTCGGGGTGTGACTGGGAGGAGACCCCGTGGTGGTGGGGTGCGGGGTCGGCACACTCCTGCTCGGGGCAGGTGGGCTGGCCCCCTCGGCTGAAGTGGTTATGGCCCTGGTAATGCTGGAGGCCAGGGAGGAGGCGCCTAGCGATGTGGAGGGGATGGGGCTGGAGCGGAAGGAAGTCGCCGTGCTGCGGGGACTGGTAAAGATGGAGGTGGCGGCCGGCGTGCTGGCCGAGCTTGCCAGGACAGGGAAGGTGCTGTGTGTGTGGTGGGTCATGGGGCCGGAGGAGATGATCCCGATGGTGAGGGTGGCCGAGGGACGGGGATGGGGCTAGAGCGGACGGAAGTCGCCGTGCTGCGGGGAGTGGTCAAGATGGAGGTGGCGGCCAGCATGCTGGCCGAGGTAGCCAGGACAGGGATGGTGCTGTGTGTGTGGTGCGTCGTGGGGCCGGAGGAGATGATCCCGGTTGTGGGGGTAGCCACGGGCACCGGCAAAAGCGTGAGCGTGTCCGAGGCCGCGGCCTTGGCCATGGCCGTGGCCGTGGGGGTGGTTGTGGCTGAGGGGCGGGACAGTGCGCGTGTGGAGCCGAGGTCCACGGCGGAAGTGGCGGTGGTCGTGGTGGTGGATGCAGCCACGGGCCCGGGGGATGTAGCCTCGGTTGTGGCGGGCATGGAGCTGGGGGCTGCCGTCCTGACCGAGGAGGGAGGCAGAGTTGTGGATGTGTGCAGTGTGGCGGAGGCCGGGAGGGGTGAATTGAAGGCGGAAGTGAGGGTGCTCCTGTGGGAGTAGATGGTGGAAGAGGTGAGGACCGGAGGGCTGCTCGGTGCTGTGGGCACGGGTGTGGTCAGCAGGAGGGTGCTAGCCGCCCCGCTGGTGTGTGTAGCAGCTGCAGAGGGCAGAGTGGAGGTGAGGAACGTGGCCGGGGCTGCCGTGTCCCTGGGAGTGGCGACCTGCATGCTGGACCCAGTGGGCGTGCTGGCGGGAGGCGAGGTGCCGGCAGTGGTGTGGGTGCTGGGGAGTGTGGTCATGTGGGTGGGCAGAGGGCTGGTGTTCGGGGTGGAGGCAGAGGCGGGCTCTGTGCTGGGGGCAGGTGGAGGGGAGCGAGGCACCCCCGTGGACGAGGTCAGGCTACTGGTGGCCCCGGGAGTGGAGGTGGTGGATGCGGGAGCATAGAGTGTGCTGCTGGGTGTGGTGGAGGATGTGGTGGACTGCGGAGAGGGCACCTCCGTGGCGACAGGCTGGCTCGGGGTGTCACTGGGAGGAGTCCCCGTGGTGGTGGGGTGCGGCGACGGCACACTGCTGCTCAGGGCAGGTGGGCTGGCCCCCTCAGCCAGAGTGGTACTGGCCCTGATAATGCCGGAGGCCAGGGAGAAGGCGCCTAGCGATGTGGAGGGGATGGGGCTGGAGCGGAAGGAAGTCGCCGTGCTGCGGGGACTGGTAAAGATGGAGGTGGCGGCCGGCGTGCTGGCCGAGCTTGCCAGGACAGGGAAGGTGCTGTGTGTGTGGTGGGTCATGGGGCCGGAGGAGATGATCCCGATGGTGAGGGTGGCCGAGGGCGCCAGAGCGAGCGTGGGCGTGTCCGAGGCCGAGGCCGTGGCTGGGGCCGTGGCCTTGGGAGTGGGTGTGGCTGAGGGGCTGGCCAGTGCACGGGTGGAGCCGAGGTCCACGGTGGAGGTGGTGGTGGTGGCGGTCGTGGATGCACCGGCGGGCTCGGTGGATGTGGCCTCGGTGGTGGCGGGGGTGGAGCTGGGGGCTCCCGTCCTGACCGAGAAGGGAGAGAGAGTTGTGGATGTGTGCAGCGTGGCAGAGGCCGGGAAGGGTGAGGTGAAGGCGGAAGTGATGGTGCTCCCGCGGGAGTAGAGGGTGGAAGAGGTGAGGACCAGACCGCTGGTCAGCGCTGTGGGCACGGAAGCTGTCACCAGGACGGTGCTAGCCGCCCCGGTGGTGTGTGCGGCGGCGGCAGAGGGCAGAGTGGCCGTGAGGGAGGTGGCCGGGGCTGCAGTGTCCCTGGGAGTAGCTACCTGCGTGCTGGACCCAGTGGGAGGCGACGGGCCGGCAGTGGTGTGGGTGGTGGGGAGTGTGGTCATGTCGGTGGGCAGATGGCTGGTGTTTGGTGTGGAGGCGGAGGCAGGCGCTGTCCTGGGGGCAGGTGGAGGGGAGCGAGGCACCTCCGTGGACGAGCTCGGGCTACTGGTGGCCATGGGAGTGGATGTGGTGGACACGGGAGCATAGAGTGTGCTGCTGGGCGTGGTGGAGGATGTGACGGACGGCGGAGAGGGCACCTCCGTGACGACAGGCTGCCTCGGGGTGTCACTGGGAGGAGTACCCGTGGTGGTGGGTTTCGGGGTCGGCACACTCCTGCTCGGGGCAGGTGGGCTGGCCCCCTCGGCTGGAGTGGTACTGGCCCTGATACTGCTGGAGGCCGGGGAGGAGGCGCGTACCGATGTGGCGGGAATGGGGCTGGAGCAGAAGGGAGTCGCCGTGCTGCGGGTAGTGGTGAAGATGGAGGTGGCGGCCGGCGTGCTGGCCGAGGTTGCCTGGACAGGGAAGGTGCTGTGTGTGCGGTGGGTGGTGAGGCCGGAGGAGATGATCCAGGGGGTGGGGGTGGCTGTGGGCGTCGGCACGGGCGTGGGCGTGGCCGAGACCAAGACCGTGGCCGTGGCCGTGGGGAGAGGTGGCGGCCGGCGTGCTGGCCGAGGTTGCCTGGACAGGGAAGGTGCTGTGTGTGCGGTGGGTGGTGAGGCCGGAGGAGATGATCCAGGGGGTGGGGGTGGCTGTGGGCGTCGGCACGGGCGTGGGCGTGGCCGAGACCAAGACCGTGGCCGTGGCCGTGGGGTTGGGGGTGGGTGTGGCTGAGGGGCTGGCCAGAACGCGTGTGGAGCCGAGGTCCACGGCGGAGGTGGCTGTGGTTGCGGTGGTGGATGCACTGGCGGGCCCGGTGGATGTGGCCTTGGTGGTGGCGGTCGTGGAGCTGGGGGCTCCCGTCTTGACCGAGGAGGGAGGGAGAGTCATGGATGTGTGCAGCGTGGCGGGGGCCGGGAGGGGTGAGGTGAAGTCAGAAGTGAGGGTGCTCCCGCGGGAGTAGATGGTGGAAGAGGTGAGGACCGGAGCGCTGGTCAGTGCTGTGGGCATGGTTATGGTCACCAGGAGGGTGCTAGCCGGCCCACTCGAGTGTGCAGCAGAGGCAGAGTGCAGAGTGGCCGTGAGGGCGGTGGCCAGGGCTGCGGTGTCCCTGGGATTGGTGACCGGCATGCTGGACCCGGGGGGCGTGCTGGTGGGAGGTGAGGGGCCGGCAGTTGTGTGGGTGGTGGGGAGTGTGGTCATGTCGGTGGGCAGAGGGCTGGTGTTCGGGGTGGAGGCGGAGCCGGGCTCTGTGCTGGGGCCAGGTGGAGGGGAGCGAGGCACCCCCGTGGAGGAGGTCGGGCTAATGGTTTCCACGGGAGTGAAGGTGGTGGACGCGGGAGCATAGAGTGTGCTGCTGGGCGTAGCGAAGGATATGACGGACGGCGGAGAGGGCACTTCCGTGGCGACAGGCTGGATCGGGGTGTCACTGGGAGGAGTCCCCGTGGTGGTGGGGTTCGGGGTCGGCACACTCCTGCTTGGGGCAGGTGGGCTGGCCCCCTCGGCCGGAGTGGTACTGGCCCTGGTATTGCTGGTGGCCGGGGAGGAGGGGCCTAGCGATGTGGCGGGAATGGGGCTGGAGCGGAAGGGAGTCTCCGTGCTGCGGGGAGTGGTGAAGATGGAGGTGGCGGCCGGCGTGCTGGCTAAGGTTGCCTGGACAGGGAAGGTGCTGTGTGTGCGGTGGGTGGTGGGGCCGGAGGAGATGATCCCGGTGGTGGGGTTGGCCGCGGGCGCCGGCGCGAGCGTGGGCGTGTCCGAGGCCTTGGCCGTGGCCGTGGCCGTGGCCGTGGCCGTGGGGGTGGTTGTGGCTGAGGGGCGGGACAGTGCGCGTGTGGAGCCGAGGTCCACGGCGGAAGTGACAGTGGTGGTGGTGGTGGATTCAGCCGCGGGCCCAGTGGATGTGGCCTCGGTGGTGGCGGGCGTGGAGCTGGGGGCTCCCGTCCTGACCGAGGAGAGAGGGACAGTCGTGGATGTGTGCAGCGTGGCGGAGGCCGGGAGGGGTGAGGTGAATGCGGAAGTGAGGGTGCTCCCGCGGGAGTACATAGTGGAAGAGGTGAGGACCGGAGCGCTGGTCAGTGCTGTGGGCACGGGTGTGGTCACCAGGAGGGTGCTATCCGCCCCGGTGGTGTGTGCAGCGCCGGCAGAGGGCAGAGTGGCCGTGAGGGCGGTGGCCGGGGCTGCGGTGTCCCTGGGAGTGGCGACCTGCGTGCTGGACCCGGTGGGCGTTCTGGCGGGAAGTGAGGGGCCGGCAGTGGTGTGGGTGGTGGGGAATGTGGTCATGTCGGTGAGCAGAGGGCTGGTGTTCGGGGTGGAGGCGGAGGCGGGCTCTGTGCTGGGTGCAGGTGGAGGGGAGCGAGGCACCCCCATGGAAGAGGTCGGGCTACTGGTGGCCACGGGAGTGGACGTGGTGGACGCGGGAGCATAGAGTGTGCTGCTGGGCGTGGCGGAGGATGTGACGGACGGTGGAGAGGGCACCTCCGTGGTGACAGGCTGCCTCGGGGTGTCACTGGGAGGAGTCCCCGTGGTGGTGGGGTGCGTGGGCGGCACACTCCTGCTCAGGGCAGGTGGGCTGGCCCCCTCGGCCGGAGTGGTACTGGCCCTGGTACTGCCGGAGGCCGGGGAGGAGGCNGTGGCGGAGGATGTGACGGACGGTGGAGAGGGCACCTCCGTGGTGACAGGCTGCCTCGGGGTGTCACTGGGAGGAGTCCCCGTGGTGGTGGGGTGCGTGGGCGGCACACTCCTGCTCAGGGCAGGTGGGCTGGCCCCCTCGGCCGGAGTGGTACTGGCCCTGGTACTGCCGGAGGCCGGGGAGGAGGCGCCTAGCGTTGTGGCGGGATTGGGGCTGGAGCGGAAGGGAGTCACCGTCCTGCGGGGAGTGGTGAAGATGGAGGTGGCGGCCGGCGTGCTGGCCGAGGTTGCCTGGACAGGGAAGGTGTTGTGTGTGTGGTGGGTGGTGGGGCCGGAGGAGATGATCCAGGGGATGGGGGTGGCCGCGGGCGTCGGCGCGGGCGTGGGCGTGGCCGTGGGGGTGGGGGTGGCTGAGGGGCTGGCCAGTGCGCGTGTGGAGCCAAGGTCCACGGCGGAGGTGGCGGTGGTGGATGCACCGGCGGGTTCGCTGGATGTGGCCTCGGTGGTGGCGGGCGTGGAGCTGGGGGCTCCCGTCCTGACCGAGGAGGGAGGCAGAGTCGTGGATGTGTGCAGCGTGTCGGAGGCCGGGAGGAGTGAGGTGAAGGCAGAAGTGAGGGTGCTCCAGCGGGAGTAGATGATGGAAGAGGTGAGGACCTGAGCACTGGTCGGTGCTGTGGGCACGGGTGTGGTCACCAGCAGGGTGCTAGCCGCCCCGGTGGTGTGTGCAGCGGTAGCAGAGGGCAGAGTGGCCGTGATGGAGGTGGCCAGGGCTGCGGTGTCCCTGGGAGTGGCGACCTGCGTGCTGGACCCAGTGGGCGTGCTGGCGGGAGGCGAGGTGCCGGCAGTGGTGTGGGTGGTGGGGAGTGTGGTTATGTCTGTGGGCAGAGGGCTGATGTTCGGGGTGGAGTTGGCGGCAGGCTCTGTGCTGGGGTCAGGTGGAGTGGAGCAAGGCACCCCCGTGGATGAGGTCGGGCTACTGGTGGCCACGGGAGTGGAGGTGGTGGACGCGGGAGCATAGAGTGTGGTGCTCGGCGTGGCGGAGGATGTGATGGATNTGATGTTCGGGGTGGAGTTGGCGGCAGGCTCTGTGCTGGGGTCAGGTGGAGTGGAGCAAGGCACCCCCGTGGATGAGGTCGGGCTACTGGTGGCCACGGGAGTGGAGGTGGTGGACGCGGGAGCATAGAGTGTGGTGCTCGGCGTGGCGGAGGATGTGATGGATGGCGGAGAGGGCACCTCCGTGGTGACAGGGTGCCTCGGGGTGTCACTGGGAGGAATCCCCGTGGTGGTGGGGTTCGGGGTCGGCACACTCCTGCTCGGGGCAGGTGGGCTGGCCCCCTCGGCCGGAGTGGTACTGGTTCTGGTAATGCCGGAGGCCATGGAGGAGGCGCCTAGCGATGTGGCGCGGGTGGGCCTGGAGCGGAAGGGAGTCGCCATGCTGCTGGGAGTGGTGAAGATGGAGGTGGCGGCCGGCGTGCTGGCCGAGGTTGCCGGGACAGGGAAGGTGCTGTGTGTGCGGTGGGTGGTGGGGCCGGAGGAGATGATCCCGGGGGTGGGGGTGGCCGCGGGCGCCGGCGCGAGCGTGAGCGTGTCCGAGGCCGAGGCCGAGGCCGTGGCCGTGGCCGTGGCCGTTGGTGTGGGGGTGGCTGAGGGGCTGGCCAGAGCGTGTGTGGAGCCGAGGTCCACGGCGGAGGTCGCGGTGGTGGCGGTGGTGGATGCACCGGCGGGCCCGGTGGATGTGGCCTCGGTGGTGGCGGGCGTGGAGCTGGTGGCTCCCGTCCTGGCCGAGGAGGGAGGGACAGTCGTGGATGTGTGCAGCATGGTGGAGGCCGGGAGGGGTGAGGTGAAGGCAGAAGTGGTGCTCCCGCGGGAGTAGATGGTGGAAGAGGTGAGGACCGGAGCGCTGGTCTGCGCTGTGGGCACGGGTGTGGTCACCAGGAGGGTGCTAGCCACCCCGATGGTGTGTGCAGCGGCGGCAGAGGGCAGAGTGGCCGTGAGGGAGGTGGCCGGGGCTGCGGTGTCCCTGGGAGTGGCGACCTGCGTGCTGGACCCGGTGGGCGTGCTGGCGGGAGGTGAGGTGCCGGCAGTGGTGTGGGTGGTGGGGAGTGTGGTCATGTCGGTGGGCAGAAGGCTGGTGTTCGGGGTGGAGGCAGAGGCGGGCTCTGTGCTGGGGGCAGGTGGAGGGGAGCGAGGCACCCCCGTGGACGAGGTCGGGCTACTGGTGGCCACGGGAGTGGAGGTGGTGGACGCGGGAGCATAGAGTGTGCTGCTGGGCGTGGCGGAGGATGTGACGGACGGCGGAGAGGGCACCTCCGTGGCGACAGGCTGCCTCGGGGTGTCACTGGGAGGAGTCCCCGTGGTGGTGGGATTGGGGGTCAGCACACTCCTGCTCGGGGCAGGTGGGCTGGCCCCCTCGGCCGGAGTGGTACTGGCCCTGATACTGCCGGAGGCCGGGGAGGAGGCGCCTAGCGATGTGGCGGGAATGGGGCTGGAGCGGAAGGGAGTCGCCGTGCTGCGGGGAGTGGTGAAGAAGGAGGTAGCGGCCGGCATGCTGGCCGAGGTTGCCAGGACACGGAAGGTGCTGTGTGTGCGGTGGGTGATGGGGCTGGAGGAGATGATCCCGGTGGTGGGGGTGGCCGTGTCCG
>SJYX01006860.1:160814-222613 GCA_006410675.1 Oreotragus oreotragus
CCGTGGGGGTGGGGGTGGGTGTGGCTGAGGGCCTGGCCAGAGCGCGTGTGGAGCCGAGGTCCACAGCGGAGGTGGCGGTGGTGGCGGTGGTGGATGCAGCCGCGGGCTCGGTGGATGTGGCCTCCGTGGTGGCGGGCGTGGAGCTGGGGGCTCCCGTCCTGACCGAGGAGGGAGGGAGAGTCGTGGATGTGTGCAGCGTGGTGGAGGCCGGGAGGGGTGAGGTGAAGGCGGAAGTGCGGGTGCTCCCGAGGGAGTAGATGTTGGAAGAGGTGAGGACCGGAGCGCTGGGCGGTGCTGTGGGCACGGGTGTGGTCACCAGGAGGGTGCTAGCCGCCCCGGTGGTGTGTGCAGGAAACACAGTGCGCTGAATCCATGGAAGTGTATGTTTGTAGTTCTGCCATTTTACTGTATCAGGAAGTAATTGGTTGATTCCAGAATATACTTTGCTTTTGTCTTTTTTCGATATTGTGGATCGGTTAGTTTCTCTGTTATGTGTCCTGAAGGTGTTCTCTGAGCTTTTCCTCTTATTGGTCACTGGCAGTGTTTGATCTGTTTTTGTTCCTTCTGTTGTTGTTTTGATGGTCATTGTTTTATCTGTTGTTGTTTTGTGATTTTTTTCTGAAAGAGACCTTTTCATTCTTACTGGATTTCTTGGATTTAGAGGCATAGTTTTTGTCCTGGTGGTATGTGCAGTTCTCCATGTCACTGTAGGTCTATTATTATTTGTGTTCATTATTCCTAATATTTTTTGAATATTGTAGCTCGTGTGGGGAAAATTAGTATTATTTTGCTGTGTTTTCAGTAATCTGAATAGCGTAATTTTGGAATCATTGTCATTCACAGTTTTCATTGTCTTAGTGCTTTGCCTGGTTTTGGGTTTAGTGGTTGTTGGTAATATGGTATTGTCACTCATACTACCAGAATATAGGATTATTTTTGTGGTTCTCTGTGTCAATGTAGAGTTAGGGAAAACTGAGGTTATTTCAGATGTTTCTGTGCTTCGTGTTTTGGAACCAGTTTTAAATATGTTGCCTAGAGTACTCGGTGGTGTGGTCAGCGTGAGTGTGGTTAACACGTATGTTTTCAAACTCTCACTTGTTTTTATCGTGGAAGAAGTGGGCAGAGTGGCTGTAGTTGAGGTGGCACGCTCTGCAGTGTCCATGGGAATGGTGATTTCTGTTGTGGATCCAGTGGAATTGCTCTTGTGAGTTGAAAGGACAGCAGTGGTGTGGGTATTAGGGAATCTGGTAGTCAGAGTGAAGAAAGGGCTCCTGTCTCTGGTTGAAGTGGAGGCCTGCTCTGTGGTTGAAGCAGATGGAGACTGATGCTTACTGATGGGTGATATCAAGGTATTGGTGGTCACTGAAGTAGAAGTAGTTGGATAAATGACTGTATTTGTGAGAGTATATAATGGTGTGACAACTGGAGCTGCAGAAGTAATCTCTGTCGGTACAGATTCTGTAGAAACATCAGTGGTAGTAAGAAATGTGGTTTTCCTGGTGNATCAAGGTATTGGTGGTCACTGAAGTAGAAGTAGTTGGATAAATGACTGTATTTGTGAGAGTATATAATGGTGTGACAACTGGAGCTGCAGAAGTAATCTCTGTCGGTACAGATTCTGTAGAAACATCAGTGGTAGTAAGAAATGTGGTTTTCCTGGTGGAAGAAGCATGAGATTTTGGGTCCCTTGTCTCGCCTATTTCTGTTGTGGCTATGGTGGAGGAGGATGGGGCCGTGGTAGTGGATGTCATGTGTGTGTCAGTGCTGGTTGGCACAGGGCTGGATTTGGATGTGGTAAATGTGGCAGGACTGGTTGAGGACATGACTGGAGAAACTGAAGTAACTGAGCCAGTGAGAGTTTCTGTGGGAATGTCAGTCTTTGGAATGAATGTTGTTTTCACGGAGCCCATCGTGTTCACAGGAGTTGTGTTTGGTGTACCTATTCCAGTGGTTGCTTCAGTGGCAGTAGATGCAACTGGTGTTGTAGGTGTTGTTAGTAAACCAGTTGAGGTCGGAGCACATAGGGTGGCTGTGGATGTTCTAAATGTACTGAGAGTGTCTGGAAGTGAAGTAGAGCTCATAGTGTGGGTGCTGAGTGACAAGCTTTTGTCTGTTGTTATCAAGGTGTTCCTAGTAGTCAGAGAAGGGGTAGTGGCAGAGGTAGGCACAACTGTTGGGGTAGGAGACACAGTTGTGTGGACACTTGCAGCGGCTGGGGTAGTCCTTT
Organism: Oreotragus oreotragus; assembly: GCA_006410675.1. Taxonomy (NCBI): domain Eukaryota; kingdom Metazoa; phylum Chordata; class Mammalia; order Artiodactyla; family Bovidae; genus Oreotragus; species Oreotragus oreotragus. The sequence continues at coordinate 163,042 of SJYX01006860.1, forward strand.
TAGCGGTACCAGTCATAGAGGAGATCAGAGTATCTGGGGTTGTGCGTGTAGTTGGAACAAAGGAGGAGGGTGGGGCCGTGGTTGTGGGAGTTTTCCCTGCAGTGGTGACTGAGGGGGGACTGGTCACGGCGGAGGTGACCCTCTTGGTTGTTGACACGGGATAAGTACTGGTGATGGTTGTCCGTGGTGTCTCTGTCCCAGGTGTGGTGGTGTGAGAGCTGGGGAAGGACACCTGGGTCTGGCTCACGCAGGTGGTGGTGGGGTAAGTGGTGGTGATTATGAGGCTCGTTGGACTGACGCACTCTGTCGAGCCCATATAGACGATCATGGTAGGTGGGCTGGTTTCAACCTTGAAGACAAACTTGGACATGGGGCTTGTTGGGGGGTTGGAACTGATGGGTGATTTGAGCAATGTGTCAGACAGGGATTTCGAGTGGGGGGAGGAGCTGATAGCCTTGGGTATGTTTTCCCTAGCATCAGGAGTGGGAGAGGTTTTGGGGGTGTTCAGTGGCCACTTTGCTGTGCCTTTGGAGTGTGGGGGATTCCTCAGAGCAGTGCGCCAAAGCTCATTAGAGGTGGATGTGGCCGTGGCGGAAGTTCCTGTATTGGCGGTAGAACAGAGGGACTCAGTGGTAGGTTGGCCTGTCACCCTAACACCACATAGGGTACTCACTTCCCCAGGTTCCAGGTACGTGTCACAGAAGGTAGGAAGTGCCACCAGTTATTCCCCCACCAGAGCACTTTGGGGCTGGGGTCCTTCCAGGTTCTAAAGGCCTACATCTGGGGACTTCCCTGGTGATCCAGTGGTTGAGGCTCTGTGCTCCCAATGCAGGGGAACCAGGTTTGATCCCTGGTTGGGGAACTAGATCCCACGTGCCGCAACTAAGACTTCACAAGACGCAACTAAAGATCCCATGTGGCGCAACTGAAAGATCACATGTGCCGCAGCTAAGACCGGACGGAGCCAAATACACAAATATGTTTTAAAATAATAATAAATAAATGAGGGCCAAAACATCTGTCTGCTCCCCAGGGCAGCCTCCCCATGGGAAGCTTCAGTGGAGACACCCTTGATTCCTTGGCCATCTTGTCTGAGTACTGACCTCACAGTCCTGGAATGGCGGTGCTGAGCACGCAGGCACAGCAAAGGTCCTACCTCCTCCCAGCACCTCTTCCATTCCTTCCTCCTCACACACCCACGATCCCCTTACTCTGCTCCCTCCTCCCACCTTCTCCTGCTGCCCAGAGTCTTCGTCCCTTCTGGTTCCGTGCCCCGCCCTCTGGCCCACCTCTGCCCCTCTCCCTGTGACCCACTGCTGTCTAGGCTGACTCTCCTCTTTGGAGAGAGCGACAGAGAACCCAGCCAAACCTGGGCTGAGTATGGGGACCCATCATGGGATTCAGGAGATGAGGGATCAGAGAGCGGTATCAAAGAGAATACCAAAGGGGAAAACAGACTGGAGCTCAGACTTCATTGAGTTTGAGGGGCAAGGAGACTGGACCACACGCTGCTGAGGGTCAGGACAGAAAGGAAACTTCCAGAAAGAGACACCTCGGCAGGCAGATGTGAGTCCTGGGAGACCTTAATGTGTAGCCGTGAGTGTTAATAACAAACATAGATGTTTTTGAGACTTCCCCAGTGGTCCAGTGACTAAGGCTCCACGCTTCCAGTGCAGGGGGTCTGGGTTTGATCCCTGGTCAGGGAACTAGACCCCTCAAGCTGAAACTAAGACATGGCACAACCAAATAATATTCTTTCTTAAAAGGTACCAAAAAGATGTATTTTCTATTACCTATTCTATCTCGATTAACTGGTCTACAAACATGAGCCCTTCTCTCTACAGATACAGTATCCTCAGCACCATTCTACAGGTTACCACTCTCACCAGAGTGAGGCTCAAAGATCTCATGACACTGAGGGTGACCAGCAGACACAGCAGCTGCGAGCAGGAAACACCCAGACCTCCTGCCCTCTCTGGGGTTAGTGTCCTCAACTAGACTCAGCACGTTTTGGGAGCCATCAGGATCTCCCCCCACCACCCTGCCAAGGACAGCTGTGTCCAGAAACGTGGGCTGGGTTGGGGTAGGAGAGTTGGGGGCAAAGATGGAGGAAAGGCCACCGTGAGCAAAAGTGGAGATGCCCCAGAGAAAGGAGGGGTTCCCAGGGCAGACACAGGTCCCTCAGGAGGGCTGAATGGATGGAAGTAAAGGGAGGGATGGGGCTTCCCTGGGGACTCAGTGGTAAAGAATCTGCCTGCAATGCAGAAGACGCAGGAGGCGTGGGCTCAATCCCTGCGTTGGGAAGGTCCGAGAAGAAAATGGCAACCCACTCCTGTATTCTTGCCTGGGAAATCCCACGGACAGAGAAGCCCGACGGGCTACAGTCCATGGGGTCGCCAAGAGGCAGACAACGCTGAAGCGACTGAGCAGGCAGGCACAGAGGGAGAGAGAATCCAGGCCGGAGGAAGCATCAGAGCTGGGGGAGCAGGAGCCACAGGACGAAGGGGGCTCCAAAACCTGAGTCCAAGTGGGAAGAGCACTCTTCCAGAAAGAGGTTATCCCGTCCAACTGACGCACGCGGACTCCTGCAAACCTGCTCGGTCCCGGGGGGAGAGCAGCACCCCTGGGACCCAGCTTCCCTTCCCTCCCCTGCCTTGGTTCTGCCCGCACAGAGAGCTCTGAGGGACCCCTCCTCGGGCTCCTTAGACCTCAGAGTCCCCCCCAAACACACACACACACTCTGTCCTGGGACATCAGGACAGTCTCCGCAGCCCTCCCCCACCGCGCCTCCTCACCTGTGGACCCCAGGAAGGCCCTGAGCATCCAGAGGAGACGCAGCACCCTGAACAGCTGCATGGGTCCGGAGGCGCCGTGGAGGCTGGGAGCAGGGCCAGCGCCAGCACAGGGGACTGCAGCGGGGAGGCCGCACGTGTGCACAGCAGCACCAGATGAAGTTATCTGCCCTGCTGGGCGTGGGGGCTGAACATGGCTTCACCTTTGCCGGGCTCCACCTTCCCCCTTTCCCCCCTCCTCCCTGCATCTGATGTTGCCGCAGGGAGGGTGGACTACCTAGAAGATAAGACAAGCCCAGGGGGTGTCAGCAGGGAAGAGCTGCTGGTGGCCCAACCCCAGGCTGCCTGGCCCACTCAGCGCAGTTCCTAGGACACTTCCCTTCCTTACCCTTCCCCTGCCCTCCATCAAGAACTAGCAAAACTGGACAGAGAACTCACTTGGCCAAGACCTTGGAGTCTGGGGCCTCTCCTTAGTTTCACTCCCATTGGTTTAGATGGTAAAGTGTCTGCCTGCAGTGCGGGAGACCGGGGTTCGATCCCTGGATCAGGAAGATCCCCTGGAGAAGGAAATGGCAACCCACTTGCCTGGAAAGTCCCATGGATGGAGGAGCCTGGTAGACTACAGTCCATGGGGTCACAGAGTCAGACACGACTGAGTGACTTCACTTTAACTTTTCACTTTCTTTGCTCTCGGGGGAGAGGAGAAATGTGTTCTTCTTCACTCCCTCTGCCCCTCACTCTTCCCCCTCTCCATCTTGCGCTTAGCATGACTCGGGGCTATGACCCCACTGTTAGAGCCGGGGAATAGTGCAGAATTCATCAGAAGTCATTTTAATATCTGAGGACTTGGTCCAGGTCTCAGAAAAGGAAACGCAAATGGCTAGTGGAAACAATCAAATAAAACGACTACTTTTGACCTAGCAGATTAGCAAATACTAGGAACTTTGATTCTATCCAGTGTTGGGCAAAGTGGGAAGAATAAACACTTTTACCTGGCTGGCAGAAGTATAAGTGGGTTGGGCTGCTTTAAAAAGGCAATTTGGTGGCATCTATTAAAATTTTAAATGCTCGTTCAAGGACCCAGTAATTCCAACTTTCCATCTCTGTGTTCAAGAAGCACTTTAAGGAGGCATTCATGAGAGTGTTTATTGCCATCCAGTTTATTGCACTTCCAGAAGAAATTGGAAACAACCCAAATAGCCCTCCATAGGAAACTAGAAGGACTATGGACAAGTCATAACATAGACTACCACGTTCAAATCAAAAATAATGGTACCGTCAGGGCAAGGCTCTGAGAATGGTTTATGCAGTGAACCCAGTACACAGTTTTGTTAAAACATACACATATATGTTTCCTATGAATACATACACGTATACACATACATATGTATAAGTGCATTCAAACTTGGAAAGAGACTCACTTACTCCAGTAACAGAGGTAAGGTTAGCTCAAAGAAGCATAAAGGAACTCATGTTGGGAATGATTGTCAGGTAACTCTGGTAGTAGTTTTTACTTTGACAAGCATTGTCTCCTTGACCAGACTCTAGCCTGGCCCCCCTGCATCTCCTTCTCTGCTGAGCCTCAACCTTGAACTATAAAGACTTGGACAGACACTAACAGAGTTTCTAACCACTCAAGGTCCCTAGGATGACCCCAGCCCTCCTTAAAAGTGACAATCTAAGAAAACTCAAGGCTGTCGGAAGAACTTACTAATTGTTCTAGCCACCAGCTGAGGATAGGGCTCTTGTCACCTGGCCTTTGTGAAGGATAGGAGCCTAAATTTATAAGAATGAATAAGAATGCATTGCCCATGCACATGTGTTCAGTCGCTTCAGTCATGTCCAACTCTGTGAGGCTCCTCTGTCCGTGGGATTCTCCAAGGCAAGAATACTGGAGTGAGTTGCCATTTCCTACTTCAGGGGATCTTCTCGACCCAGAGACTGAACCCCATTATCCTGTGTCTCCTGCTTTGGCAGGTGGCGTCTTTACCACTGAGCCACCTGGGAAGCCAGGTAGCAAGTCAAGATGAGTTTCACAGGGACTACTCACCCCTTTGGGGAATTTTTCACTTTCCCAACACTGCTGAGCCCTTGCTTTCTCTTGCCTACACCTTCACTCTCCCTTTAAAATATCACGCATGCCACATGTGCTAAGTCATTTCAGTCACATCCAACTCTTTGTGACCCTGTGGACTGTAGCCCACCGAGCTCCTCTGTGCATGAGATTCTCCAGGCAAGAATACTGGAATGAGTTGCTATGTCCTCCTCCAGGGAATCTTCCTGACCCAGGGTTCGAACCCGTGTCTCATATGTCTCCTGCATTGGCAGGTGGGTTCTACCACTAGCGTCACCTGGGAAACCCTTTAAAGTATCACTTCTGTGCAAATCTAAATGGAATTCAGTTTATGCTAGACTCTTTTTCCTATTGAAATAGTATATGACTGATTAAGATCTGTCCTTACCACTTTAATGTCTGGCTTTGTTTATCTTTGACAACTTGGAGAATATGTTTTTAAAGGTAACTTTCTGGGAAGGCTGTGGGCTAGGATACATCAGGGCTTCATCTTCCCAGCTAAACAACAACCGCATTAGCAGAATCTGTCTGATTTAACTATTTTGGAATTTTAGAGTCTGTTGAAGGCTTAAAACTTGTAGGGGAAGACCTGGATGGTAAATTGCAAATTTTGGTCAATTTTAGTTCTTAGCACAGTAGCAGCTACCCATTCAACACCTCCAGCCACATGGCAGGCAGCTATGCCTGTGTTCCTGGAGGTGTTCACACACAGCTTGTGGGAGCTAGGGTAGGCAAAAAGGACCATGTACTCCAAATGTCAAGGATCTGTGCGCTGATCCACTGATTGCTACTGATCACATAGGTGCAGGAAAAGAAGTAGACGGCCATAGTTGTTGCACTTCTCCTGCATTCTTACAAGCCCCTCCCTCTCCACCTGAAATGATTTCTGGGTGATTTAAAGCGCCAACAGCCCTCCCCCCTTCATTTTCTTGTCTTTTCTCCTTTTGAGAGTCAGATATTAAAGACTAGGACATTCAAAAACAACTGCATACATGGGAAAGATTTGAAAGTGGTCATGCATCCCCAGAGGAAGTATTAGGAAAGACCTGACAAGATTTTAATTTGTATATTATGCTGAGATCCTTGGCACAGAGACAGAGCACAATAGTCAAAAAATAAATGAAAACAATAGAAGAAAACAACAGACCCTAGGGAAGGAGGAGAATCTGATTTCCAGAGTTGCCATACTATTAGATTCAAATATTTATTGTTCAACAAGAAACAAAACATTAGCAAACCAAATTCAATATTGCATTAAAAGGATTACATACCATGATCAAGTGGGATTTATTCCAGGGATGCAAGAATGAATCCATATCTGCAAAACAATCAACATGATACACCACGGTAACAAAGTGAAAGATAAAAATCATGTGACCTTCTCATTAGATGCAGAAAAAGCACTTGACAAAATTCAGCAACTTAAGATTTTTTTAAAAACCTCTCAATAAAATGGGTCTGAAAGTAACATACCTCGACATAATAAAAGCCTTCTGTGACAAGTCCACACCAAACATCATACTCAATGGTGAAAAAAACTGAAAGCTACCTCTTTAAGATCAGGAACAGAACAAGGATGCCCACTCCTGCTCCTCTTATTCAACATAGTATTGGAAATCCTAGGCAAGAAAAAGAAAAGGCTCCATATTGGAAGAGAAGAAGTAAAACTTTCACTAGTTGCAAGTGACATGATTTTATATATAGAAAACCCTAAAGACTCCACCAAAAAAACTACTTGAAAAATGAATACAGTAAAGTGCAGAGAATGAAACCAACATACAAAGATATGTTGCACTTCTATATTCTAACAACAAACTAACTGAAAAATTAAGGAAACAATCCCATTTATAATCATAGCAAAAAGAGTAGAATGCCTAGGAATAAATTTAACTAGGTGAGAGACCTGCACAATGAAAACTGTAAAACACTGCTGAAAGAAATTGAAGAAGACACAGAGAAATGGAAAGATACTCTCTGCTCATGCCCCATATAGCCATCCCCAAGTTCCCTTCAGTTGACCCAGTGTGCCATATGCATATTCATTTTTTTAAGGGTATTCTGTACTCATGGACTAGAAGAATTCACATTGGTAAAATGTTCATACTACCTAAAGCAATCTACAGATTCAGTGTAATCCCTACCAAAACCCCAACGATATTTTTCACAGAAATAGAACCAAATGTTCTAAAATGTATATGGAACTACAGAAGACTCCGCCAATCTGTTATCTGTATCAGTGAGCTTTGCTTTGGTTTTAGATCCCACATCTACGTGAGATCATACAGTGCTTGTCATTTTCTGCCTGAGTTATTTCACTTAGCATAAAGCCCTCAAGGTCCATCCACGTTGCTGCAAATGTCAGGAGTTCCTTCTTTTTATGGCTAAATAACATCAGATTGTGGTACTAGAATAACATATATATATACACATTTCCTTTTCCATTCATCCATGAATGGACATTTCTCTGTCTTGGCTATTGTAAATAATACTGCAGTGAATATGAAGGTGCAGATATCTTTTCAAGTTAGTGGGTTACCTTCCTTGAATGAATACTCAAAAGTGGAAATGCTAGATCATATGGTAATTCTACTTTTGATGTTTTCAAGGATCCTCCATACTTTTTTCCATAGTGGTTGTACCAATTTACATTCCCACCAACAGTGCACAGGGGCTCCCTCTTTTCCACATCCTCTCCAACACTTGTTATCGCTTGTCTTTTGATAACAGCCATTCTAACGGGTGTTAAAGTGATATCTCACTGTGATTTTGATTTGCATATCCCTGGTGATCAGTGATGCTGAGCACATTTTCTTGTACCAGCTGGCTTTCTGTGCATCTGTAGTATGTTTATGATATAGGAACGTCGCGGGTGAAATGCTTTTCAGTATATTTTTTGAAACTTCTGTTTCCATGTGAAGTTTGTTCCTTGTGAAATTTTTCCCATTAATCAATATCCCCCTTCTCTCCTCACCCCTCCTTCTCTCTTCTTCCTTGTTTTATGTATGCACAGTGATTCCTAAGAAAGGAGTACTTAGCTCACCTTATTCATGTACCCAAGATCATAAAGTGGCATTTCAAGTGGCAGCCAGTTCTGGTCTTAACTTTCGTGTTGGCAGTTTTATTTTATCACCACTGCTTTAATGTAGTTCCTATAAATCCATTATATAAGCTTTATGATTTAACGCAAACACTCTAGCCTGAGAAAAAGCAAGCAGGGGGTGGGGGGANGCAGCCAGTTCTGGTCTTAACTTTCGTGTTGGCAGTTTTATTTTATCACCACTGCTTTAATGTAGTTCCTATAAATCCATTATATAAGCTTTATGATTTAACGCAAACACTCTAGCCTGAGAAAAAGCAAGCAGGGGGTGGGGGGACGGGGAGGGAGTAAGAGAACAAGAGTTTGCCAGTTTCCGTTTGCAATATGACTTGATATTATTGCCATCATTTTCATTCTAATGAGGACTAATACCCTAATTAATTTCAGTATGAGATTTATCCTCTTAGGAGGAATGCTCACATTAAGTTAGAGAAATGAATGCCACCATTTATAGATTTATGAGTTAAAAAAGAAAACTAACAGGAAGCTTGTGCAAGTATTTCTCACATGGCAACTGACTTCTGGGGGCTTGCCATCATTTTCATTCTAATGAGGACTAATACCCTAATTAATTTCAGTATGAGATTTATCCTCTTAGGAGGAATGCTCACATTAAGTTAGAGAAATGAATGCCACCATTTATAGATTTATGAGTTAAAAAAGAAAACTAACAGGAAGCTTGTGCAAGTATTTCTCACATGGCAACTGACTTCTGGGGGCTGTGTATAAGGAAGACCAAGACAGCTTGTGGACTTCTGAAGGTTCACCAAAACGATTTCAACTCAAGGAAATTTAATCTCACCTTTCCCTAGCATTTATTTCTTCTCTTAATCACCTTCCTAAAGTCTGGTGTATTAGAAAGTTCTGTTAACACTAGCCTACGCGATACAGTCAGTCCAGGAACAACTATAAATATGGAGGGCACTACTGCCCTACTACTTATAATGCCAGCGGGCTTCCTTGGTAGCTCAGCTGGTAAAGAATCCGCCTGCAATGCAGAAGACCACGGTTTGATCCCTGGGTTGGGAAGATCCCCGGGAGAAGGGAATGGCTACCCACTCCATTCTGGCCTGGAGAATTCCATGGAGGGTATATTCCATGGGTTTGCAAAAAGTCAGACACAACTGAGCGACTTTCACTATAATGCCAACAGAATACTGAACAGTAAACACTCAACTAAAATGTAATTGGAGCTTTGGACCAAAACTGATGAAACTGAAAGACCTGTGTGTGTTGAGTATCCCAGACCATAATCTGTCACTCAGTTTTTACTTCCTATTAGTTACAGTCTTGTTGCTTCAAAGCTCTTGGAGTTTTTTGTTTGTTTGTTTGTTTGTTTGCCTTTGTTTTCTGGTTGGAAAAGTTGCTTTTGTAAAACTACGCATTTATAAATATAAATTTGCTCTTAATAGTGAAAGTCACTCAGTCATGTCCAANGCCTTTGGAGTGTGGGGGATTCCTCAGAGCAGTGCGCCAAAGCTCATTAGAGGTGGATGTGGCCGTGGCTGAAGTTCCTGTATTGGCGGTAGAACAGAGGGACTCAGTGGTAGGTTGGCCTGTCACCTTAACACCACATAGGGTACTCACTTCCCCAGGTTCCAGGTACGTGTCACAGAAGGTAGGAATTGCCACCAGTTATTCCCCCACCAGAGCACTTTGGGGCCGGGGTCCTTCCAGGTTCTAAAGGCCAACATCTGTCTGCTCCCCGGGGCAGCCTCACCAAGGGGAATTGGGATGGGAAGGAAACCTTAATCCTTTGCCCACGTGTCTTCCAGCCTTGGGATTGAAACAGACAGGGACAGGGGACCCTTCACTGCAGTGCTGCAGGGATCTCACCTAGACACACCTTTCCCTGGACAACAAAATATGGAGAAACTATATGGGACTACTGTGCTATGCTGTACTTAGTCACTCAGTCGGGTCTGACTCTTTGTGGACCCCATGGACTATAGCCCTCCTTGCTCCTCCGTCCATGGGATTCTCCAAGCGGGAATACTGGAGTGGGTTGCCATGTCCTCCTCCAGGGGATCTTCCTGACCCAAGGATCAAACCCAGGTCTCCCACGTTGCAGGTGGATTCTACTGTCTGAGCTACGAGGGAAACCCATATGGGACTGTTATATGGAACTAAAATAACTTCGTGGATTGGCAGTTGGGGCCATATTACGGAGAAAAGATACAAAGAGACCAAAAATTCAAGCGCCATTTTTAAAGAGCCCAGAACAAAGAAACAAAAGCAGGGAGTCAGGAGCGAAGAGCAGGGTCCTGCGCATGCCATCTTCACACAACGCCACTTAAGTGGTGGGCAAAACACCTAAACCACCCCTCCGGCCCGCCCCCTTGGACACACATGTACCATCATCCCACATAAGGTACAAGCTCGCCTCCCCCTCCTCAGGGAGTTATCAATAGCAAGCAAGGGAACTTGCTATTTATTCTCGCTTCCCCCTTCTGCAGCAGAGGCCCCAGTAAAGTCCTGCCTGAAATTTTGGTCTGGCCTCTTGTCAATGTCTATGGATTGGAGAAATCCAAGAACCCTGGTCAGTATCAGGGTGGCAATGCTGAGCACACGGGTTCAGTATGCTACCTCCTCCCATCGCCTCTCCCTCCCTTCCTCCTCACACACCCACATTCCCCTTACTCTGCTCCTCTCACCTTCACCTGCTGCCCAGAGTTTTCTTCCCTTCTGGTTCTGTGCCCCGCCCTCTGGCCCACCTCTGCCCCTCTCCCTGTGACCCACTGCTGTCTAGGCTGACTCTCCTCTNGCCTTTGGAGTGTGGGGGATTCCTCAGAGCAGTGCGCCAAAGCTCATTAGAGGTGGATGTGGCCGTGGCGGAAGTTCCTGTATTGGCGGTAGAACAGAGGGACTCAGTGGTAGGTTGGCCTGTCACCCTAACACCACATAGGGTACTCACTTCCCCAGGTTCCAGGTACGTGTCACAGAAGGTAGGAAGTGCCACCAGTTATTCCCCCACCAGAGCACTTTGGGGCTGGGGTCCTTCCAGGTTCTAAAGGCCTACATCTGGGGACTTCCCTGGTGATCCAGTGGTTGAGGCTCTGTGCTCCCAATGCAGGGGAACCAGGTTTGATCCCTGGTTGGGGAACTAGATCCCACGTGCCGCAACTAAGACTTCACAAGACGCAACTAAAGATCCCATGTGGCGCAACTGAAAGATCACATGTGCCGCAGCTAAGACCGGACGGAGCCAAATACACAAATATGTTTTAAAATAATAATAAATAAATGAGGGCCAAAACATCTGTCTGCTCCCCAGGGCAGCCTCCCCATGGGAAGCTTCAGTGGAGACACCCTTGATTCCTTGGCCATCTTGTCTGAGTACTGACCTCACAGTCCTGGAATGGCGGTGCTGAGCACGCAGGCACAGCAAAGGTCCTACCTCCTCCCAGCACCTCTTCCATTCCTTCCTCCTCACACACCCACGATCCCCTTACTCTGCTCCCTCCTCCCACCTTCTCCTGCTGCCCAGAGTCTTCGTCCCTTCTGGTTCCGTGCCCCGCCCTCTGGCCCACCTCTGCCCCTCTCCCTGTGACCCACTGCTGTCTAGGCTGACTCTCCTCTTTGGAGAGAGCGACAGAGAACCCAGCCAAACCTGGGCTGAGTATGGGGACCCATCATGGGATTCAGGAGATGAGGGATCAGAGAGCGGTATCAAAGAGAATACCAAAGGGGAAAACAGACTGGAGCTCAGACTTCATTGAGTTTGAGGGGCAAGGAGACTGGACCACACGCTGCTGAGGGTCACGACAGAAGGGAACTTCCAGAAAGAGACACCTCGGCAGGCAGATGTGAGTCCTGGGAGACCTTAATGTGTAGCCGTGAGTGTTAATAACAAACATAGATGTTTTTGAGACTTCCCCAGTGGTCCAGTGACTAAGGCTCCACGCTTCCAGTGCAGGGGGTCTGGGTTTGATCCCTGGTCAGGGAACTAGACCCCTCAAGCTGAAACTAAGACATGGCACAACCAAATAATATTCTTTCTTAAAAGGTACCAAAAAGATGTATTTTCTATTACCTATTCTATCTCGATTAACTGGTCTACAAACATGAGCCCTTCTCTCTACAGATACAGTATCCTCAGCACCATTCTACAGGTTACCACTCTCACCAGAGTGAGGCTCAAAGATCTCATGACACTGAGGGTGACCAGCAGACACAGCAGCTGCGAGCAGGAAACACCCAGACCTCCTGCCCTCTCTGGGGTTAGTGTCCTCAACTAGACTCAGCACGTTTTGGGAGCCATCAGGATCTCCCCCCACCACCCTGCCAAGGACAGCTGTGTCCAGAAACGTGGGCTGGGTTGGGGTAGGAGAGTTGGGGGCAAAGATGGAGGAAAGGCCACCGTGAGCAAAAGTGGAGATGCCCCAGAGAAAGGAGGGGTTCCCAGGGCAGACACAGGTCCCTCAGGAGGGCTGAATGGATGGAAGTAAAGGGAGGGATGGGGCTTCCCTGGGGACTCAGTGGTAAAGAATCTGCCTGCAATGCAGAAGACGCAGGAGGCGTGGGCTCAATCCCTGCGTTGGGAAGGTCCGAGAAGAAAATGGCAACCCACTCCTGTATTCTTGCCTGGGAAATCCCACGGACAGAGAAGCCCGACGGGCTACAGTCCATGGGGTCGCCAAGAGGCAGACAACGCTGAAGCGACTGAGCAGGCAGGCACAGAGGGAGAGAGAATCCAGGCCGGAGGAAGCATCAGAGCTGGGGGAGCAGGAGCCACAGGACGAAGGGGGCTCCAAAACCTGAGTCCAAGTGGGAAGAGCACTCTTCCAGAAAGAGGTTATCCCGTCCAACTGACGCACGCGGACTCCTGCAAACCTGCTCGGTCCCGGGGGGAGAGCAGCACCCCTGGGACCCAGCTTCCCTTCCCTCCCCTGCCTTGGTTCTGCCCGCACAGAGAGCTCTGAGGGACCCCTCCTCGGGCTCCTTAGACCTCAGAGTCCCCCCCAAACACACACACACACTCTGTCCTGGGACATCAGGACAGTCTCCGCAGCCCTCCCCCACCGCGCCTCCTCACCTGTGGACCCCAGGAAGGCCCTGAGCATCCAGAGGAGACGCAGCACCCTGAACAGCTGCATGGGTCCGGAGGCGCCGTGGAGGCTGGGAGCAGGGCCAGCGCCAGCACAGGGGACTGCAGCGGGGAGGCCGGACGTGTGCACAGCAGCACCAGATGAAGTTATCTGCCCTGCTGGGCGTGGGGGCTGAACATGGCTTCACCTTTGCCGGGCTCCACCTTCCCCCTTTCCCCCCTCCTCCCTGCATCTGATGTTGCCGCAGGGAGGGTGGACTACCTAGAAGATAAGACAAGCCCAGGGGGTGTCAGCAGGGAAGAGCTGCTGGTGGCCCAACCCCAGGCTGCCTGGCCCACTCAGCGCAGTTCCTAGGACACTTCCCTTCCTTACCCTTCCCCTGCCCTCCATCAAGAACTAGCAAAACTGGACAGAGAACTCACTTGGCCAAGACCTTGGAGTCTGGGGCCTCTCCTTAGTTTCACTCCCATTGGTTTAGATGGTAAAGTGTCTGCCTGCAGTGCGGGAGACCGGGGTTCGATCCCTGGATCAGGAAGATCCCCTGGAGAAGGAAATGGCAACCCACTTGCCTGGAAAGTCCCATGGATGGAGGAGCCTGGTAGACTACAGTCCATGGGGTCACAGAGTCAGACACGACTGAGTGACTTCACTTTAACTTTTCACTTTCTGGTCCGGAGGCGCCGTGGAGGCTGGGAGCAGGGCCAGCGCCAGCACAGGGGACTGCAGCGGGGAGGCCGCACGTGTGCACAGCAGCACCAGATGAAGTTATCTGCCCTGCTGGGCGTGGGGGCTGAACATGGCTTCACCTTTGCCGGGCTCCACCTTCCCCCTTTCCCCCCTCCTCCCTGCATCTGATGTTGCCGCAGGGAGGGTGGACTACCTAGAAGATAAGACAAGCCCAGGGGGTGTCAGCAGGGAAGAGCTGCTGGTGGCCCAACCCCAGGCTGCCTGGCCCACTCAGCGCAGTTCCTAGGACACTTCCCTTCCTTACCCTTCCCCTGCCCTCCATCAAGAACTAGCAAAACTGGACAGAGAACTCACTTGGCCAAGACCTTGGAGTCTGGGGCCTCTCCTTAGTTTCACTCCCATTGGTTTAGATGGTAAAGTGTCTGCCTGCAGTGCGGGAGACCGGGGTTCGATCCCTGGATCAGGAAGATCCCCTGGAGAAGGAAATGGCAACCCACTTGCCTGGAAAGTCCCATGGATGGAGGAGCCTGGTAGACTACAGTCCATGGGGTCACAGAGTCAGACACGACTGAGTGACTTCACTTTAACTTTTCACTTTCTTTGCTCTCGGGGGAGAGGAGAAATGTGTTCTTCTTCACTCCCTCTGCCCCTCACTCTTCCCCCTCTCCATCTTGCGCTTAGCATGACTCGGGGCTATGACCCCACTGTTAGAGCCGGGGAATAGTGCAGAATTCATCAGAAGTCATTTTAATATCTGAGGACTTGGTCCAGGTCTCAGAAAAGGAAACGCAAATGGCTAGTGGAAACAATCAAATAAAACGACTACTTTTGACCTAGCAGATTAGCAAATACTAGGAACTTTGATTCTATCCAGTGTTGGGCAAAGTGGGAAGAATAAACACTTTTACCTGGCTGGCAGAAGTATAAGTGGGTTGGGCTGCTTTAAAAAGGCAATTTGGTGGCATCTATTAAAATTTTAAATGCTCGTTCAAGGACCCAGTAATTCCAACTTTCCATCTCTGTGTTCAAGAAGCACTTTAAGGAGGCATTCATGAGAGTGTTTATTGCCATCCAGTTTATTGCACTTCCAGAAGAAATTGGAAACAACCCAAATAGCCCTCCATAGGAAACTAGAAGGACTATGGACAAGTCATAACATAGACTACCACGTTCAAATCAAAAATAATGGTACCGTCAGGGCAAGGCTCTGAGAATGGTTTATGCAGTGAACCCAGTACACAGTTTTGTTAAAACATACACATATATGTTTCCTATGAATACATACACGTATACACATACATATGTATAAGTGCATTCAAACTTGGAAAGAGACTCACTTACTCCAGTAACAGAGGTAAGGTTAGCTCAAAGAAGCATAAAGGAACTCATGTTGGGAATGATTGTCAGGTAACTCTGGTAGTAGTTTTTACTTTGACAAGCATTGTCTCCTTGACCAGACTCTAGCCTGGCCCCCCTGCATCTCCTTCTCTGCTGAGCCTCAACCTTGAACTATAAAGACTTGGACAGACACTAACAGAGTTTCTAACCACTCAAGGTCCCTAGGATGACCCCAGCCCTCCTTAAAAGTGACAATTGCTGAGGATAGGGCTCTTGTCACCTGGCCTTTGTGAAGGATAGGAGCCTAAATTTATAAGAATGAATAAGAATGCATTGCCCATGCACATGTGTTCAGTCGCTTCAGTCATGTCCAACTCTGTGAGGCTCCTCTGTCCGTGGGATTCTCCAAGGCAAGAATACTGGAGTGAGTTGCCATTTCCTACTTCAGGGGATCTTCTCGACCCAGAGACTGAACCCCATTATCCTGTGTCTCCTGCTTTGGCAGGTGGCGTCTTTACCACTGAGCCACCTGGGAAGCCAGGTAGCAAGTCAAGATGAGTTTCACAGGGACTACTCACCCCTTTGGGGAATTTTTCACTTTCCCAACACTGCTGAGCCCTTGCTTTCTCTTGCCTACACCTTCACTCTCCCTTTAAAATATCACGCATGCCACATGTGCTAAGTCATTTCAGTCACATCCAACTCTTTGTGACCCTGTGGACTGTAGCCCACCGAGCTCCTCTGTGCATGAGATTCTCCAGGCAAGAATACTGGAATGAGTTGCTATGTCCTCCTCCAGGGAATCTTCCTGACCCAGGGTTCGAACCCGTGTCTCATATGTCTCCTGCATTGGCAGGTGGGTTCTACCACTAGCGTCACCTGGGAAACCCTTTAAAGTATCACTTCTGTGCAAATCTAAATGGAATTCAGTTTATGCTAGACTCTTTTTCCTATTGAAATAGTATATGACTGATTAAGATCTGTCCTTACCACTTTAATGTCTGGCTTTGTTTATCTTTGACAACTTGGAGAATATGTTTTTAAAGGTAACTTTCTGGGAAGGCTGTGGGCTAGGATACATCAGGGCTTCATCTTCCCAGCTAAACAACAACCGCATTAGCAGAATCTGTCTGATTTAACTATTTTGGAATTTTAGAGTCTGTTGAAGGCTTAAAACTTGTAGGGGAAGACCTGGATGGTAAATTGCAAATTTTGGTCAATTTTAGTTCTTAGCACAGTAGCAGCTACCCATTCAACACCTCCAGCCACATGGCAGGCAGCTATGCCTGTGTTCCTGGAGGTGTTCACACACAGCTTGTGGGAGCTAGGGTAGGCAAAAAGGACCATGTACTCCAAATGTCAAGGATCTGTGCGCTGATCCACTGATTGCTACTGATCACATAGGTGCAGGAAAAGAAGTAGACGGCCATAGTTGTTGCACTTCTCCTGCATTCTTACAAGCCCCTCCCTCTCCACCTGAAATGATTTCTGGGTGATTTAAAGCGCCAACAGCCCTCCCCCCTTCATTTTCTTGTCTTTTCTCCTTTTGAGAGTCAGATATTAAAGACTAGGACATTCAAAAACAACTGCATACATGGGAAAGATTTGAAAGTGGTCATGCATCCCCAGAGGAAGTATTAGGAAAGACCTGACAAGATTTTAATTTGTATATTATGCTGAGATCCTTGGCACAGAGACAGAGCACAATAGTCAAAAAATAAATGAAAACAATAGAAGAAAACAACAGACCCTAGGGAAGGAGGAGAATCTGATTTCCAGAGTTGCCATACTATTAGATTCAAATATTTATTGTTCAACAAGAAACAAAACATTAGCAAACCAAATTCAATATTGCATTAAAAGGATTACATACCATGATCAAGTGGGATTTATTCCAGGGATGCAAGAATGAATCCATATCTGCAAAACAATCAACATGATACACCACGGTAACAAAGTGAAAGATAAAAATCATGTGACCTTCTCATTAGATGCAGAAAAAGCACTTGACAAAATTCAGCAACTTAAGATTTTTTTAAAAACCTCTCAATAAAATGGGTCTGAAAGTAACATACCTCGACATAATAAAAGCCTTCTGTGACAAGTCCACACCAAACATCATACTCAATGGTGAAAAAAACTGAAAGCTACCTCTTTAAGATCAGGAACAGAACAAGGATGCCCACTCCTGCTCCTCTTATTCAACATAGTATTGGAAATCCTAGGCAAGAAAAAGAAAAGGCTCCATATTGGAAGAGAAGAAGTAAAACTTTCACTAGTTGCAAGTGACATGATTTTATATATAGAAAACCCTAAAGACTCCACCAAAAAAACTACTTGAAAAATGAATACAGTAAAGTGCAGAGAATGAAACCAACATACAAAGATATGTTGCACTTCTATATTCTAACAACAAACTAACTGAAAAATTAAGGAAACAATCCCATTTATAATCATAGCAAAAAGAGTAGAATGCCTAGGAATAAATTTAACTAGGTGAGAGACCTGCACAATGAAAACTGTAAAACACTGCTGAAAGAAATTGAAGAAGACACAGAGAAATGGAAAGATACTCTCTGCTCATGCCCCATATAGCCATCCCCAAGTTACCTTCAGTTGACCCAGTGTGCCATATGCATATTCATTTTTTTAAGGGTATTCTGTACTCATGGACTAGAAGAATTCACATTGGTAAAATGTTCATACTACCTAAAGCAATCTACAGATTCAGTGTAATCCCTACCAAAACCCCAACGATATTTTTCACAGAAATAGAACCAAATGTTCTAAAATGTATATGGAACTACAGAAGACTCCGCCAATCTGTTATCTGTATCAGTGAGCTTTGCTTTGGTTTTAGATCCCACATCTACGTGAGATCATACAGTGCTTGTCATTTTCTGCCTGAGTTATTTCACTTAGCATAAAGCCCTCAAGGTCCATCCACGTTGCTGCAAATGTCAGGAGTTCCTTCTTTTTATGGCTAAATAACATCAGATTGTGGTACTAGAATAACATATATATATACACATTTCCTTTTCCATTCATCCATGAATGGACATTTCTCTGTCTTGGCTATTGTAAATAATACTGCAGTGAATATGAAGGTGCAGATATCTTTTCAAGTTAGTGGGTTACCTTCCTTGAATGAATACTCAAAAGTGGAAATGCTAGATCATATGGTAATTCTACTTTTGATGTTTTCAAGGATCCTCCATACTTTTTTCCATAGTGGTTGTACCAATTTACATTCCCACCAACAGTGCACAGGGGCTCCCTCTTTTCCACATCCTCTCCAACACTTGTTATCGCTTGTCTTTTGATAACAGCCATTCTAACGGGTGTTAAAGTGATATCTCACTGTGATTTTGATTTGCATATCCCTGGTGATCAGTGATGCTGAGCACATTTTCTTGTACCAGCTGGCTTTCTGTGCATCTGTAGTATGTTTATGATATAGGAACGTCGCGGGTGAAATGCTTTTCAGTATATTTTTTGAAACTTCTGTTTCCATGTGAAGTTTGTTCCTTGTGAAATTTTTCCCATTAATCAATATCCCCCTTCTCTCCTCACCCCTCCTTCTCTCTTCTTCCTTGTTTTATGTATGCACAGTGATTCCTAAGAAAGGAGTACTTAGCTCACCTTATTCATGTACCCAAGATCATAAAGTGGCATTTCAAGTGGCAGCCAGTTCTGGTCTTAACTTTCGTGTTGGCAGTTTTATTTTATCACCACTGCTTTAATGTAGTTCCTATAAATCCATTATATAAGCTTTATGATTTAACGCAAACACTCTAGCCTGAGAAAAAGCAAGCAGGGGGTGGGGGGACGGGGAGGGAGTAAGAGAACAAGAGTTTGCCAGTTTCCGTTTGCAATATGACTTGATATTATTGCCATCATTTTCATTCTAATGAGGACTAATACCCTAATTAATTTCAGTATGAGATTTATCCTCTTAGGAGGAATGCTCACATTAAGTTAGAGAAATGAATGCCACCATTTATAGATTTATGAGTTAAAAAAGAAAACTAACAGGAAGCTTGTGCAAGTATTTCTCACATGGCAACTGACTTCTGGGGGCTGTGTATAAGGAAGACCAAGACAGCTTGTGGACTTCTGAAGGTTCACCAAAACGATTTCAACTCAAGGAACTTTAATCTCACCTTTCCCTAGCATTTATTTCTTCTCTTAGTCACCTTCCTAAAGTCTGGTGTATTAGAAAGTTCTGTTAACACTAGCCTACGCGATACAGTCAGTCCAGGAACAACTATAAATATGGAGGGCACTACTGCCCTACTACTGATAATGCCAGCGGGCTTCCTTGGTAGCTCAGCTGGTAAAGAATCCGCCTGCAATGCAGGAGACCACGGTTTGATCCCTGGGTTGGGAAGATCCCCGGGAGAAGGGAATGGCTACCCACTCCATTCTGGCCTGGAGAATTCCATGGAGGGTATATTCCATGGGTTTGCAAAAAGTCAGACACAACTGAGCGACTTTCACTATAATGCCAACAGAATACTGAACAGTAAACACTCAACTAAAATGTAATTGGAGCTTTGGACCAAAACTGATGAAACTGAAAGACCTGTGTGTGTTGAGTATCCCAGACCATAATCTGTCACTCAGTTTTTACTTCCTATTAGTTACAGTCTTGTTGCTTCAAAGCTCTTGGAGTTGTTTGTTTGTTTGTTTGTTTGCCTTTGTTTTCTGGTTGGAAAAGTTGCTTTTGTAAAACTGCGCATTTATAAATATAAATTTGCTCTTAATAGTGAAAGTCACTCAGTCATGTCCAACTCTTTGTGACCCCATGGACTATACACTCCATGGAATTTGCTCTTAGGATTTGGTTTTTTGTTTGTTTGTTTAAAAAATTAATGTACATGTCGTCTTCTGGCTTTGATGAACCTCAGTTCTTGCTGAGTTTGGGGTTTGTTTTTTTTCAATTCTGATATCTAGACCAACTTCCAACTGAAACCACACTAAGAAACCCCTTTGCTTCCAAGTATTAGGAATGTTTCAGAAGTGAAAACTGTTTTTTCCATGTCGATGATCTTAAAATCTATCCTCTTTGTTGTTTAGTCACTAAGTTATGTCTGACTCTTTTGAGACCCCATGGGCTGTAGCCCACCAGGCTCTTCTGTCCATGGGGCCTCCCAGGCAAGAATACTGGAGTGGGTTGCCATTTCTTTCTTCAGAGAATCTCCCCCACCCAGCAATCAAACCCCATCTCCTGCACCGGCAGGCAGATTCTTTACCACTGAGCCACCAGGAAAACCTTAAAAAAAAAAAAAAAACTATCTTAAGAGTTTTTATTTTAATAGCTCTATTCTCCAACTGCAGTCTGAAGTAGCTATAGCATCTAGCCTTGGTGAATCGATTCAAGTGTGCATTTTATTCAGAAGTAAAATTTAAGATAAAATATATACTAAACACATCTAGAAAACTTGGCTTGTGGTACACAATGATGGATTACTCAGTAACTGTTATAGGTAGCTTTTGGGTCACACTTTTCATTTCTGGGTAGTGCTTTTACAATTTGTTCCACTTTTATGACGTGAATGAATGCCATATTTCAAAAAATATTACCAGGTCCAGGACCATTCTTACACTTTATACTACAGGAAATTTCATTTAATGGGTTTAAAATAAAACATTGTTGATTGGACTGTTAAAAGCAAACTACTATTCCTCCAGTTTACATGGAACATTCATTCACCAAGATAGACCACACTCTCAGCCATAAAACACACCTGAACATATTTAAAATAGAAATCATACAATGTCTGCTCTCAGATCACAATGGAATTAAACTGAAAATAACTAGAGAAAGATAACCAGAAAAACAAACCACTTCTAAATAACACGAGTCAAAGAAGAAATCTCAAGAGAAATTTTAAAATATTTTGAACTAAATGAAAATGGAAATACGATTTATCAAAATTTGTGGGACGCAGTGAAAGCAATGCTTTGGGAGGAAATGTCTAGCATTGAATGCATGTATTAAAAAAGAAGATCTAAACTTAATCATCTAAGTTTCCACCTTAAGAATTCAGAAAAAGAAAAGCAAGTTAAATCCAAAGCGAGCTGAAGAAAAGAAACAATAAGAATTAGAGCAGAAGTCAATGTAACTGAACACAGTAAATCAAGAGAAAAAAATCAACTAAGCAAAAGCTGGTTCTTCGAAAAGATCAATAAGGATAACTAAGAAAAAGAGAGGGACTTCCCTGGTGGTCCAGTGACTAAGACTTCACACTCCCAATACAGGGGCCCAGGTTCAATCCCTGGTCAAGAAACTAGATCCCACATGCCACAGCTAAGACCCAGCACAGCCAAATAAATAAATAAATAAAAGTAGTTTTAAGAGAAAAAGAGAAAGGGCACAAATTACTAATATCAGAAATGAAAGAGGGGACATCACTACAGATCCCTGGACATTAAAAAGATAATAAAGGAATACTAAGAATAACTCTATGCCCACAAATTTGATAACAGATGAAATGGCTGCTGCTGCTGCTAAGTCGCTTCAGTCATGTCCAACTCTGTGCAACCCCATAGATGACAGCCCACCAGGCTCCACTGTCCCTGGGAGTCTCCAGGCAAGAACACTGGAGTGGGTTGCCATTTCCTTCTCCAATGCATGCATGCATGCTAAGTCACTTCACTCGCGTCTGACTGTGCGACCCTATAGACAGCAGCCCTCCAGGCTCCTCTGTCCACAGGATTCTCCAGGCAAGAATACTGGAGTGGGTTGCCATTTCCTTCTCCCCAGATGAAATGGACTGGTTTCCTTTTTGGTTTAAAAACTAAACACCATACATGCAGGGCAAGGAGAGACTGAAAGAGTGGCCGCTGCAGTGCCCAGGTGGGATTGTATATTGTCAAAGGTGTTGGGTTACTCTTGAGATAGAGTGGACTTGGTTAGTGCAGTAACAGCATGTCCTGTCTAAACAACACCCAAGGCAACCAAGAGTTTGGGGCAATCCACTAGGGTTCCAATTGGTGAGGAATTGATTAACCGGTGCCTTATGAGCTGGGATGTGGGGGGAAAAAAAGATGGCCTCAGACCCTTGCAGGCAAACCCAAATGTCCTTCTGTTACTGAGAGTTATGCATGAGGGGTCAGCTGCTCGCCACTCAAAAGCCAGTAAACAGGCCAGGTTGAGGAAAGTTTCCAGGAAAGGAAAGTTTGCTTTATTTTAGATGCCGGCAACTAGTGAGGGGACAGTGATGGACATCTGCCCAAAGGCCGACTCTCCCCACCTCCGACAAGCAGGGGGTGAGAGCTTTTATAGATGGCAGGGGGTGAGTGGTGGGAGGTGTCCATGCAGAAACAGCACAGTCATCTCTAATAGTCTCTTTCAAATCGGTCATCAGTGGTCTGACTAGCATCACCTTGCTTGTTTTAGGTACAGTTAATCTTTAGTTCCAGGGTGAACCTGTTCGAATTTCTTTGCAGTCAGTTCTCAGAACTGACTGGTCATCATGTAGTCAGTTAACTTTTCCACCTCATATTTTGGTATCTATGACAGCTCACAGGATATGGCTGAATATTATCTATAGCCCTTGAGAAAGAACTAAGGGTCCTTGACTATGCTTAGTGACTACATTATTATTATTTAGTCACAATCAACTGTGGAAAATTCTGAAAGAGATGGGGATACCAGACCACCTGACCTGCCTCTTGAGAAACCTGTATGAAGGTCAGGAAGTAACAGTTAGAATTGGACATAGAACAACAGACTGGTTCCAAATAGAAAAAGGATTATGTCAAGGCTGTATATTGTCACCTTGCCTATTTAACTTATATGCAGAGTACATCATGAGAAATCCTGGGCTGGAGGAAGCACAAGCTGGAATCAACATTGCTGGGAGAAATATCAATAACCTCAGATATGCAGATGACACCACCCTTATGGCAGAAAGTGAAGAACTAAAGAGTCTCTTGTTGAAAGTGAAAGAGGAGAGTGAAAAAGTTGGCTTAAAGCTCAATATTCAGAAAATTAAGATCATGGCATCCGGTCCCATCACTTCATGCCAAATAGATGGGGAAACAGTGGAAACAGTGGCTGACTTTATTTTTCTGGGCTCCAAAATCACTGCAGAAGGGGACTGCAGCTATGAAATTAAAAGATGCTTACTCCTTGGAAGAAAAGTTATGATCAATCTAGACAGCATATTGAAAAGCAGAGACATTGATTTGTCAACAAAGGTCCATCTAGTCAAGGCTATGGTTTTTCCAGTGGTCATGTATGGATGTGAGAGTTGGACTATAAAGAAAGCTGGGCGCCGAAGAATTGATGCTTTTGAACTGTGGTGTTGGAGAAGACTCTTGAGAGTCCCTTGAACTGCAAGGAGATCCAACCAGTCCATCCTAAAGAAGGTCAGTCCTGGAAATTCATTGGAAGGACTGATGCTGAAGCTGAAACTCCAATACTTTGGCCACCTCATGTGAAGAGCTGACTGATTTGAAAAGACCCTGATGTTGGGAAAGATTGAGGGCAAGAGGAGAAGGGGACGACAGAGGATGAAATGGTTGGATGGCATCACTGACTAATGGACATGGGTTTGGGTGGACTCCGAGAGTTGGTGATAGACAGGGAGGCCTGGAGTGCTATGGTTCATGGGGTCTCAAAGAGTCAGACACGACTGAGCGACTGAACTGAACTGAGTCTCCTTAGACTGTTTTCCTTTGTTTCATCATTTTTCACTTTTATGATTAAACATTTTTTGACTAAAGTTTTCCATAAGCAAAAGGCAGGCAGAAGACATGGCAAGGGCCACAGAGTCTTGCTCCGTTTCACTTTCCCACCACACACCCTGACCCCAACAAGTGCCCACTCACAAATCATCCACCTCTTGGCTTCCCATTGTCCAAGCCATAGGGTTAATCTCTTTAGAATAGCCCAGCTCAAAGAGCTAACAACCAGGGTTCATGAGCCATCACCAGCCAGACCACTCTGAGGTCAGCCCGTTGGTGGCTGTGGTTTACTCCCTTCTGAGAGCTCCACCTGGAGAAGCATGTGTACACTGCTAGGAGCTGTGACTCTGCGGGAGTGTATGTGGTTTCTGTCCCCTTCCAAAGCTGGGACAAAAGTCCTAGGGGACTCCTCCCCTCCTGCTGTCTGTGCCACAATGTCTGAGCCATACCTTCCGGAGTCGCAGACCCATCTAATGCAAACGGCAGCCCTGCTCTATAGAGAGATACCCTGAGCTATTTCACTAGTATTTTGCCTTCTCAAAAGTGGTTCTCTGCTCTGATCCCCAGTTCCATATGTACCTTTCTTTACCTGGCAGCACAAGGAGGGACAAGCCTACCGGCTCCCAGTTGCTATTTTCCTTCAGCTTTGGTTTGATAAACCCAGAGGCAGAATTCACTGATAGAGGTGGCAGAGTCTGACCTTGCAGGATGCCAAAGGATATGTTCTTTGTATTGTGTGTTGTGTGGCTCAGTTGTGTCTGACTATTTGAGACCCCATGGGCTGCAGTCTGCCAGGTTCCTCTGTCCATGGTGATTCTCCAGGCAAGAATACTGGAGTGAGTTGCTGCGCCCTCCTCCAGGTGATCTTCCCAACCCTGGGATCGAACCCAGGTCTCCTGCACTGCAGGTGGATTCTTTACCAGTTGAGCCACCATGTTTTTGTATTAGGAGAAAAGAACAAGACTGTACCCATGAAGGCTCTGCTGGAGTAGGCAGGGCCTCAGAGATGGTGAGGGTGGAGGGGGCAGGTCTGATCTGTTGTTCAGGTTTTGTTTTTTTATTTGGCTGCACCAGGTCTCAGCTGGGGCACACAGATCTTTAGTTGTGGCATGTGGGATCTAGTTTCCTGACCAGTGATCGAACCCAGACCCTCTGCACTGGGAACATGGAGTCTTATCCACTGGACCATCAGGGAAGTTCCTGTTGTTCGAGTTTTAAGACTTTCCACTCAACAATGTGTTGTTAGTCCAGCTGTTCCAGTGGGGTTCCTGCAGCCATGAGGTCAAACCACATGTGCTTCCAGGTCATTTTCCCCTGACCCTTTAGAGCCCATTAGCATAGCCCCTTTGGCTTTCTGAGCCGCTTCTCCATCTTTTGTCTTTCCCCCAGCCTGCACCCATTCCTGGGATTTGTCCGTTTCCCCCAGATCAGCAATGCGTGGCCCAATGTCATAAATATCGTGAGCCACAGCTGGGCTCAGCATGGCTAACCCTTCCCACACCAGGTAGAGGGTGAACGGGAGCATCTTAGCTCTCATTCCTGCAGTGAAGGTGGCCCAATCAGGGCCTTTGAAGATAGGGGCAATGGGCAACTAAGACTCAGTGCAGCCAAATAAATAATAGATGTCCCAGGTGGTCCAGTGGTTAAGACTCCATACTCCCAATGCAGGGGGCCTGGGTTCACTCCCTGGTCAGGGACTAGACCCCCATATGCTGCAGCTAAGACCCAATACAAACGAACAAACAAATTTTAAAGGGGCGGGGCACATAGACTTCCTGCCTCATTCCCAACTTCCTATGAATTTGTTGCACCTCCTCTAGAGATTTCCGGGGTCCCACATGCCCAGGAAGGTCCCTGTCATTGAGCAAGCCTCCCTGCCAGATAGAATAATCCAGTCTCTAAGGGAGTGAGGACCTTGAACCTCCTGCAGGTTTGTCGGAGGCTAGAGTGTATGGTGCTGTACTTTTTTTCTGCCTCCACCGGGTCAGGGAAACCATCACCTCTCATATCCCATGGCCACACCAACCATGCCTGCTAACTTTCCCTGGCCTTTAGCTGAAATTTGGCACCTATATCCAAAGCTCAGTCAGTCAGTCAGTTCAGTCGCTCAGTTGTGTCCGACTCTTTGCGACCCCATGAATCGCAGCACGCCAGGCCTCCCTGTCCATCACCAACTCCCGGAGTTCACTCAGACTCACGTCCATCGAGTTGGATCCAAATCTCAGTGGGTGTGTATTCTTTCACCACGAACATTTCCTGGATACATGTCATTTAAAACGAATTAACAAGTACTAAACTTATAAAACTACTTAACAGTTCAAAGGAAAATGTTAAAACAGGTAAGAAGATAAACAATAAGGTCCTACTGTAAGGCACAGGGAACTATATTCAGTATCTTGTAATAGCCTATAATGAAAAAGAATGTGAAAATATATGTGTGTATATATATAAATATATATATAAGTGAATCACTTTGCTGTACACCAGAATCTAACACAACACTGTAAAACCACTATACTAAAAAAAAAAACTAAAAAATTATAAGATAAAAAGATAATAAATAGAAACAAAGGAAGGGCGGGAAGGCAGAAGAAGAAAAGTATCAAGATATTGATCTTATTGCTCATAGTAGGGAATTAATGCTCAAAATTCTCCAAGCTAGGCTTCAGCAATACATGAACTGTGAACTTCCTGATGTTCAAGCTGGTTTTAGAAAAAGCAGAGGAACCAGAGATCAAATTGCCAACATCCGCTGTATCATGGAAAAAGCAAGAGAGTTCAGAAAAACATCTATTTCTGCTTTATTGACTATGCCAAAGCCTTTGAATGTGTGGATCACAATAAACTGTGGAAAATTCTGAAAGAGATGGGAATTCCAGACCACCTAACCTGCCTCTTGAGAAATCTGTATGCAGGCCAGGAAGCAACAGTTAGAACTGGACATGGAACAACAGACTGGTTCCAAATAGGAAAAGGAGTACGTCAAAACTGTGTATTGTCACCCTGCTTATTTAACATATGCAGAGTACATCACGAGAAACGCTGGACTGGAAGAAACACAAGCTGGAATCAAGATTGCTGGGAGAAATATCAATAACCTCAGGTATGCAGATGACACCACCCTTATGGCAGAAAGTAAAGAGGAACTAAAAGCCTCTTGATGAAAGTGAAAGAGGAGAGTGAAAAAGTTGGCTTAAAGCTCAACATTCAGAAAACGAAGATCATGGCATCCGGTCCCATCACTTCATGGGAAATAGATGGAGAAACAGTGGAAACAGTGTCAGACTTTTTTTTTTGGGGGGGTGGGGCTCCAAAATCATTGCAGATGGTGATTGCAGCCATGAAACTACCATGTGTGTGTATATATAAATATATATATATGTGAATCACTTTGCTTGGAAGAAAAGTTATGACCAACCTAGATAGCATATTCAAAAGCAGAGACATTACTTTGCTGACTAAAGTCCATGTAGTCAAGGCTATGGTTTTTCCAGTAGTCATGTATGGATGTGAGAGTTGGACTGTGAAGAAGGCTGAGTGCCGAAGAATTGATGCTTTTGAACTGTAGTGTTGGAGAAGACTCTTGAGAGTCCCTTGGACTGCAAGGAGATCCAACCAGTCCATTCTGAAGGAGATCAACCCTGGGATTTCTTTGGAAGAAATGATGCTAAAGCTGAAACTCCAGTACTTTGGCCACCTCATGCGAAGAGTTGACTCATTGGAAAAGACTTTGATGCTGGGAGGGATTGGGGGCAGGAGAAGAAGGGGACGACCGAGGATGAGATGTCTGGATGGCATCACTGACTCAATGGATGCGAGTCTGAGTGAACTCCGGGAGTTGGTGATGGACAGGGAGTCCTGGTGTGCTGCGATTCATGGGGTCGCAAAGAGTTGGACACGACTGAGCGACTGAACTGAACTGAACTGAGCGAATTAATTCCTAAAGAAAGAGAATTACAGCTATAAGTTACATATTCTATAACACTAACCATTGTTAAATAACTTAATATTCCAAATTATCAGAAGAAACATACACAAAATAAAGCAGAGTCCAAACAATAAAACTGCTTTTAAGTTATAAAAAATAGGGGAGAAAATGTAAGAAAAAAAAAATTGAGTTCACCTATATTTCAAAGATTTTAACACTGGCACACAAAGAAAAATCCAACTCTGCTATATATAAAAGATACATCTCAAAGTGATTCAGGAACTTTTTTGAATGTGTTAATTTGATTGGAATACAGTTGATTTACAATATTGTGTTAGTTTCAAGTGTACAGTAAAGTGATTCAGTTAGGACGTAAATACATGTGCTCACTCTTTTGAAATTTTTTTCTCGATTCAGAAACTTTTGATGGCCAAAAGTTTCCTAGGCAAATGCAAATGAGAAAGTGAAGGTCATAATATTATTCTCGTTTATTATAATCCTTTTATTTCTTATTTCCTTTCTATAAATCTTTTTTTCCTTTGGAATATCTGCCAGGGTATCCAAGGCTAAGAGTTTTGACAATCTGTCTGCCAGCAGTTAGAGCACAATGTTTTGAAAACAATAAAGATCCAGTGTGTGGATTCACAGACACAGTTGCAATAGAAAGGAAAAGAGGAAGAATCTAAGAACCAAAGAGTATCCTGGTTACAGCTCTTACATTAAAATCACAGTGAGAGGGGTTGCGGGTTGGATCCCTGATGGGGGACTAGGGTGCCACATGGCACATGGCGAAAAAACTCAAAGCAAACAAAGACCTCCCTCCAGCACTCTTTGTGTCAAACCTCTTCCCACCCCTAGCTTCTGAAAACTACTAATCTGCCCGCTATTCCTGCAGCTTTGTCTTTGTGAGAAGTCATATAAATGAAGCATTTCAGTTTGGCTTCTTTCACTCAGCATAATGCCTTTGAGAGTCATCCAAGTTATTGGTATATCAATTTGGGTTTTCCGGGTGGCACCAGTGGTAAAGAATCCACCTGCCAATGCAGGAGATGCAAGAGACACGGGCTCGATCCCTGGATTGGGAAGATCCCCTGGAGTAGGAAATGGCAACTCTCTCCAGTATTCTCGCCTGGGAAATCCCATGGACAGAGGAGCCTGGCAGGCTACAGTCCCTGGGGTCGCAGAGTCAGACATGACTACTGAGCACAATAGTTCTTTCATTTTATCGCGGACTTATTCTGGGGTGTAGCTGTACCACAGTTTATTTAGTCATTCACTGCTGGATGAACATTTGGATCGTTTCCCATGTGTGGCATTTCTATGAGAACAGAAAATTTCACTTTTCAAATGCCAACACCAAAGAGAGGGATCGACGGGTCATATGGTAAGTCACAGAAGGGGAGACTGGCTCCAAAGCATGCCAACTCCATCACAGGCCAGAGTTCCCATCCAAAACCCAGGGCCTCCTCTTACCAGCTGATGAAAGGAAACAAATGCTTAACCTCTCTGTGTGTCAATTTCACTTTCCTGTCTGTTACCTTGTAAGGACTACAGGATGTATCCCTTTGGGACGTTGTGAGCAAGAATTAAATACCATGGTGTTTTGCCAAGCGGTCAGGCCAGTAGCTAGCAAACAAGCCCCCAGTAAATGCTGATGTGGCAGTAACGCTGAGTTTGGGCTACTCACCAACCCCACTCTGGTGTCCCCGATGTTGTGGATGTTAAACTTGGGACTCCAGCTGTCCAAAGGACCACTGGCCATGCGGCTAACTCTGCAGTCAGCCCCAGACAGGCCTTGCTGTCCTCTGCACCACTCCTGGGTCCAGTGCTCAGTGTCAGTGGACCACAGCCAGGTTCATTCAAGAAACCTCTGAACTGGGCTGACTCTCACTGGCTGGCTGATACCTGCAGGGCAGCCAGGAGCGGCTGGGAACACTTAGAGGAACTCCTGGGTGTCAGACATAGATGGGACCTCGTTCGACCTTGCCAGCTGTTCCCAAGGAGTCAGCCAAGATGCGTTGCTAGCACTTAAACCAAAGCCATCATCAGGGTTGGCTGGAGCCTCTTTGAAACCAGGACCTGAGAATGCAACAGGTCAGTGCTCCAGGATCCATCAGATGGGTGCTGAGTCACACTCCTAGATCCTGAGTTCCTTCAGGATTCTGACACAGAGCAGATAAATGATAACCTAGGGCTAAATGTATTCACTGTGAATTAAATTACCCATTTCACTTCTTTCGGAACCTGTATGTTTCTGGATAGAAATCAGTACCCGAGAAGCGTACTGATGTTTATAATTAATCAATCTGGGGCGCAAGATATGAAACCCCCACTCCACCCTGTCCTCAGCTAGGAAGGGAAGGCGAATAAAGGATGTCTGATGAACTGCATGGGACATACTGTAAACCAGTTAAATATCAGGCTTTCCTGGTGGCTCAGCAGTAAAGAATCCGCCTGCCAACGCAAGAGATGCAGGTTTGATCCCTGGGTCAGGCAGATCCCCTGGAGGAGGAAATGGCAACCCACTCCAGTATTCTTGCCTGGNACTGTAAACCAGTTAAATATCAGGCTTTCCTGGTGGCTCAGCAGTAAAGAATCCGCCTGCCAACGCAAGAGATGCAGGTTTGATCCCTGGGTCAGGCAGATCCCCTGGAGGAGGAAATGGCAACCCACTCCAGTATTCTTGCCTGGGAAATTCCATGGACAGAGGAGCCTGGCAGCCCACTGTCCATAGGGTGGCAAAGAGTCAGACACAACTTAGCAACTAAACAAGTTAAATAGTCAACAGAAATGTGAAAATAAAATTAGACTATCCAGAGACTGACTAAAAGTGTGAAATGCTCAAAACTACCAAAAGAGGGAAAAGGTACAAACAGGATGGATGAATGAATCCAACGAGGAATCATGAAATGATGTGACTTGGAGCAAGAATGAATTTTAGGCCAACCTTCAGATAGGGTCGCAGGGCAGGGTGGAGAGAGGGAAGGAGGGTCTCTTTCTTGCATGGCTAGGAGCCCAACTCGGGGGCTCAACCACCCGGCTTAATGCGGGTTGGGGCAGAGGTCATGTCAGGCGCCCTCCAGCCTGAGGTGGGGGCAGTCCTAGAGGGCATCCTTAGCCTGAAACCACGGCACAGCCTCGCTCCAAGCACAGGGATGATGGGAGGACCCTAGTGCGAGCTGAGCATCTGGAGCTCATCTGGGGATGAGCCGCCCTCATCCCCAACCCCAGCGCACTCACCAGCCTCCTCCGGGAGAGAGAGCACGTCACCAAGTACCTCAGCTCATTGCTACCAGCAACTGTGGCAGCAGCACCCCAGCCCCCGCCAGACCCTCACCTGATGCCCAAGAACCAGTACATATCCCTGGAAAAGCAGCTGGGTTTAGCAGAGGTCCCAAGTCACAGAAATTGCAGGGTGGGGATGTACATGGAAGAAGTGGGATGGGCAGGATTCCCTGGAGGTTCAGTGGTTAGGACTTCCTGCTTTCACTGCCCTGGGCTCAGCGTTCAATCCCTGGTTAGGGATCTTATATCCTGTAAGTCCTGGGGCATGGCCAAAAAAAAAAAACGAGGGGTGAGGATGGGGGTACAGGGTCGGGGACATCATTCCTGAGTTGAAACATTTTAGAAGTGTGTTTCAGTCTTGCACTGACAGAGGCGAAGGAGGCCATTGTGGGGTTTGGCAATCCTCAGTACCCCTGGTGTCTGCTCCCCCTTCTTCTTATTAGCAGGACAGCCACGTTTCAGACTAGTATACAGTCATCCAGAACAAAAACTGTATCTCTGAACTTCCTGTACAGCCAGTTATGACCTTAGGATTAAGTTCTGGCCAGTGGGATATAAACCGAAGCGCTGTGTCTGTGATTCCCAAGAAATGTCCTTAAAGGGAAGAGCAATGACCTTTTCTTCGAACCTTCCTCCTTCCTGCTGGCTGGGAATGTAGATGTGATGGCTGATGCTCCAGCAGCCACATTATACCATGCAGTGGAAGCTACATACTGAAGACAGGTAACAAAATTCTCTGTAAAGGAACCAGGTCCCTGATGTCAAGGACAGCCCGCCAACCCTGAATGGCCTGCTTCTGGGTCCCTTTTATCTAAGAGAGAAGTACATTTCGATTACATTTCATTCAAGCCACTATAGTGTGGTTTTCTGTCTCACATACCTGAACCAAATCCTAACCAATAAACAGAGGACATGAAAACCCTTTTTGTTGGCAGAGGTGGGGCAAGGATTATAATGGAAGTGGGGGTCCCCTGTGTTAGCAAACGTGGGAGACAGAGGCACAAGGGAAGTAGAGTTGGCATCACTGGTGGTAGGAGCCTGATTCCTGAATAAACAGACATGGTAAAGGAAGAAATGGATCACCACATCAGTGGTGGTTATGCCCGACAGCGGAATCATAGAGGACACTGGGGAGGTGACCATGTTGGACTATGGAGGGACACGTGTCACATGTGAGGTCCCCATGTTGCCAAAGGTTGGGGAGAGACTCAAGGTAAAAAGAGGAATTGTTCCCAAAAGTTCTATCCAATTTAAAGAACAGGCTCAAGTCCTTGTCCATCTAGCTTGGTGGCCAGAGGACTCCCTGTTAGTTCTTATATCCGCTGACCGCCCATAGCACCTCCTACTGACCTACACAGCCTGTTGATCCCAAGGAAGTCAGTCTGGCCCCACTGGGGGGTCATCTCATCCAGCATTTGTCCTCCTGTGGTCCTCATCTCACAGATCTGCCCTGGCCACTTGTTAAAAATGCCTACTTAAGGATTCCACTTAATACCCGATGGATCAGCCCCTCTAAGTGGCCCTGTGATTCTGACGTATACTGAGGTCCAATCCACCTTTTGACAAGTTGGGAAACTGAGGCCCAGGGCCCCTGCAGAGACCTCCCTGCCAGTCAGCAGAACACTGAGTAAGACCCCGGTCCAGGGATGGCTCCAATGCCCTGTGGATCTCCCAACACCTGCACCCTTTATCCCGGCTCTCTCTGGTGACCCGCTGCTAATTTTAAAATTCTCTGAGATGGGGACACAACTCCTCCATCCTCACAATCCTAGGACAGACTGCAGGCTGAGGATGCCGGGTGGCCCCTCGCACATCTCCCAGAGCAGGGGCCTCTTTCTGCAGCACCTACTGCTGAGGCACAGGGCCCGCGAGCCCCTGGACCCTACGAAGACTTGCAGATTCCTCTGACTGGACATTCAACTTCCCCCTAGCGCCTGGGGAAGCACAGTAGGGGCTCCAAGAACAGAACACCCTCCTCGGATCCCCCATCTACCCCACTACGGCCCTGCCTGCCTGCCCTTCCTTCCATCTCCCTACTGCAGCTCTAGCCCTACCCTCCCCACGCCTGGGGTAGGAGGAGAGAGTGATGACACAACGTTGCAACCCCTTCCGCCCCGAATCTCAAACATCTTCAGAGGCAACTTCCGCTTCCCTCTCCTACTGGCTGACCTTCCATATTCCACCCCCTCCCAAAAAAATAAAGTTCTGACTGGCTTCGGAAAGCTCCAAAACCTGCCTTGGCCTTACCGGCCATGGATTACTCCACAGGTACTACACCGCAAGTGGGCAAGAGCAAGCAGTCTACTCTGAGAACACGCCCTTCTCTTTTCACTTTCTAAGCTGTCCACTAGTTCACAACCCCAGGCTATAAGCTGTGCTTCATCTCCCTTATCTCCGTGCTCCAGCCTAGGACCTCAGGACTAGAGAAGTCACGTGAGGTGCACGCGTGGCACAGACGGTTCGGGAGCTGCACCCCCACCACCTGCAAAGGCCTCCAGTTTCCGAGGCCGGAGAGGCTGCATTCCGCGCCACCTGGCGGCCGCCGCCCGCAAGCGGAACGTGGACCCAGCGCCGGGTCCCGCGCTAGCAAGGGCCGGTGTTTGTTCCCGCGTGATGGGCGGGCAGACTGGGGGCCGCCCAGCTTGGGGAGCAGTGAAGAGCGGCCCCGGGCGGGGCACAGCTCTGGATTCCCGCGGTCCTCGCGAGACCCCGAGACCCCGCGCCCTGCCCCGCCCCCCCGGCCCCTAGCGACGGCTGACGGCGATTAGGGCGCTGAGGAGAGCTCGGCGGCCCAGTGAGCGTGCGCGCGCGCCCACCCCACGCCGCGCCCCGCACCGCCGCGCGCGCGTGCACGCGCACGCTCACCCCGAAGCTCGCCCGCGCCGGCCGTTCTCCCACGCAGTGTGCGGGCTCCCGAGCCGGCAGCCCCAGGAGAGGAAGGGGCTTAGGTGCGGCGCGCTCGCATGAGCACACCGCTGCCCACTTTTTCCACCTCGCCTCGGGCGCGGGGACGCCGCCGTGGCTGCACCGTCCCCAGGGGTGACTCCCTGTAGGGCGGGACCTGGGTGGGGGGAGGCGGGCGGGTGGTCTGTGCGGCCCAGGCCCCTCCGACCCGGCTAGGGGCGCCCGGGCCAGGCCGCTCCCACCTGCCGGCCGCGGCGACCAATGAGAGCCTGGCCTGGTGATGTCATGCCCCGAGCGGACCCTCGTGACGAAAGTCCGAGGTCACCCGTCAGGGAACCGGCGCGATCCCACCCGCGGGGGTTCCGGAAGTTTCCACGGCGGCGGCGGCGGCGGCGGCATGCTGCCTCGCCCCGCAGCCTCTTCGCGTGCCACCACATGGGCCTTCCTGGTCGGGCGTCCCGGGGTCACCTCTCCCTCCTGCGAGGGGTCTCCTCCCTCTTCAGGGGTCCACTTCCTGTCGCGTTCTGATCTGTTCACAGCCTCATTCCCACAGGTGTCACCTTTCCTGCACTAGTGTTACCCGGCCCCCCGAGAGGGTCGTCAGCCAAGTTTTCGCGTGCTGGTCCTCCCACGCCACCCCTGCGCTGTCGTGGCCAGGGATGCTCATTTATTCGGCCCCCAGCCCCGACTTGTCCAAGTGTGTCCGTCCGTCCGTCCGTCCGTGAGTGTCGGTCACTGCGTTTGTCTCCGGCTCTCACTGCAGGAGGCCGTCCGCACGTGTCTGTCTCCGCGGGCTTCTGTCCGTCTGCCTGTCCCTGTGGGTGTCTGCTCCGCCGCTGAGGCTCTTTCGGTCGTTTCCGTCTCTATTTTGGGGATAGGGGAGGCTTAGCGGAAGCCCCGAGTTATAATTAGCCCCACTCGGGTTTCCTAGTTAATCTCCATCACCACCACCCAGCTCAGGACGGCGGGGGCTGGGTGAGGGGTGACCGGCGGGAGAGGGGGGTAGTTCCGACACGGGGAATTTTGATCTCTTGGCTGGAGATGCCGGAACCGCAGCAGCTGCTGCCCCAAAATAGCGCCCCTGCCCCTGCAGCCGGGGATCTCCGGAGCTTTGAGAATACAGGCGTCCCGGCTCGCCCTTCAGACCCCTCGGCAATGCCCGCGATCCCCCAGACCCCCGCCCCAAGTTCCCGGCTCCTGGACTCGGGGCGGGGAGCGCCGTCCTTTTCTCGGTCTCTACTGCCCCCCGCCGGCGGCAGCGTGCACCGCAGCATCGGATGGATGGAGGACTTGAGTCCTGGGGGGCCAGGGCTGGCTAGCCTGTTGTCTGAAGCTAGGCGAGAGGGGTGCGCAGTAGACGGGCACCCGCCGGTATCCGTGCGCTGTGTCAGACAGTGGATGAGGCGGGGCTGGGTGGAGCAGGGTTTGGAGTATGCAGGATTTGGGCTACCCCGGGGCCTGTGACTCCCACATCGTGAATGCCCAACCCATACCCCTCCAGGGCCCGGCCCTGGCCAACTGCAGGAGAGGCTGCGCCTTCACGCCACCTCAAGTTCCCCCATCGGGCGCCTCCCGTCAGTGAGGGCCCCGCCCCTGGCGGTGGCCTGCGGCCTCTAGTTGTGGTGCCTCCACTGGGCCCAAGGCGCTCCACTGGGGGAAGGAGGTGAGGGCAGTGGGTTCTGCCTCGCAGGGGAGGGTATTGCTGGGCAGGTCTGTCTCTGTTCCCTGCATTTGTCTGTGTGTGTGTGTGTGCACGCGTGCGTGTGCCTGATTTCTGTCCCCTCTAGCTTCTTCTATGTCCTTGTCTCTGCCTGTCTTCCTCCCTCCCTCCACTCTCTCCACCTCTCTGCCAAACTGCCCCACCTCCTCTGCAGCTCAGTGATAACCCCTGGGCAAGAGTGTTACCTAATCATCTCCTCCCTCCTGGCAGCCTTGAGCCTTCAGCCTCTGCCTTTCTTTCTCCCAGCAGACGCCTGCCTGCCCTGGCAGCCATGAGGCCCCCGTGGTGTCCCCTGCACACGCCCTCCCTGGCTTCCCCGCTCTTTCTCCTCCTCTTCCTTCTGGGAGGAGGGGCAGAGGCCGAGGGCCCAGAGGACCCAGAGCTGCTGGTGATGGTGCGTGGGGGCCGGCTGCGGGGCCTCCGCCTAATGGCCCCCAGGGGCCCTGTCTCTGCTTTTCTGGGCATCCCCTTCGCAGAGCCACCTGTGGGCCCCCGTCGCTTTCTGCCACCAGAGCCCAAGCGGCCCTGGCCAGGGGTGCTGAATGCCACAGCCTTCCAAAGCGTCTGCTACCAGTATGTGGACACCTTGTACCCTGGCTTTGAGGGCACCGAGATGTGGAACCCCAACCGCGAGCTGAGTGAGGACTGCCTCTACCTCAACGTCTGGACACCCTACCCCCGGCCATCGTCCCCCACCCCTGTCCTCGTCTGGATCTATGGGGGTGGCTTCTACAGTGGGGCCTCCTCCCTGGACGTGTACGATGGCCGCTTCCTGACCCAGGCCGAGGGGACTGTGCTGGTGTCCATGAACTACCGGGTGGGCGCCTTTGGCTTCTTGGCACTGCCGGGGAGCAGGGAGGCCCCAGGCAATGTGGGGCTACTGGATCAGAGGCTGGCACTGCAGTGGGTGCAGGAGAATGTGGCAGCCTTCGGGGGGGACCCAGCGTCAGTGACTCTGTTTGGGGAAAGTGCAGGTGCCGCCTCCGTGGGCATGCACCTGCTGTCCCCACCCAGCCGGGGCCTGTTCCACAGGGCCGTGCTGCAGAGCGGGGCACCCAATGGGCCCTGGGCCACGGTGGGCGTAGGAGAGGCCCGCCGCAGGGCCACACTGCTAGCCCGCCTCGTGGGCTGTCCCCCTGGTGGGGCTGGTGGAAATGACACAGAGCTGGTGGCCTGCCTGCGGGCACGGCCAGCTCAGGACCTGGTGGACCATGAGTGGCGCGTGCTGCCTCAGGAAAGCGTCTTCCGCTTCTCCTTCGTGCCTGTGGTGGACGGAGACTTCCTCAGTGACACACCCGAGGCCCTCATCAATGCTGGAGACTTCCATGGCCTGCAGGTGACTAGTGGCTAGAGTGGGTGGTGCTGGTTCGACTAGGCCTGTTCTCCCACCCGCCCCTCCCCTTGGGGACCCAGGCATGAGGGTGCCTCCAGACCCACTCCCAAAGGCCCAGGCTTCTGGGACCCATGGCCCCCTCCTCTTCCCTGAGGGCTCCATCCCAGGGTGGTCAGAGAGGGACAGAGAGGAAAGGAAATGTGGGTATATTTTCTCTTTCTCTCTTTCCCTTCCCCAATCTCGAACTCTCTTCCTCCCTGGTTCCGGATCTATAACTCTTCATCTCTCTGGCTCTTTGTCCATCTGTTTCTGTCTGTCTGTGCTTCCTCTCCCCCCCCATCCCTCCATCCTGTCCCCCCAGGTGCTGGTGGGTGTGGTGAAGGATGAGGGCTCCTATTTTCTGGTTTATGGGGCCCCAGGCTTCAGCAAAGACAACGAGTCTCTCATCAGCCGGGCCCAGTTCCTGGCCGGGGTGCGGGTCGGGGTCCCCCAGGCAAGTGACCTGGCTGCCGAGGCTGTGGTCCTGCATTACACAGACTGGCTGCACCCTGAGGACCCAGCACGCCTGAGGGAGGCTTTGAGTGATGTGGTGGGCGACCACAATGTCGTGTGCCCCGTGGCCCAGCTGGCTGGGCGACTGGCCGCTCAGGGTGCTCGCGTCTATGCCTACATCTTTGAACACCGTGCATCCACGCTCTCCTGGCCCCTCTGGATGGGGGTGCCCCATGGCTACGAGATCGAGTTCATCTTCGGGCTCCCCCTGGAACCCTCGCTCAACTACACCATCGAGGAGAGAACCTTTGCCCAGCGACTGATGAGATACTGGGCCAACTTCGCCCGCACAGGGTCAGCGGTGCTGAGGGAAGGAGGGCCTCCAGGAGCCAGGGATAAACAGACAGAGAGATGGGGAGAGAAGCAGGCACAGAAACAAAAGGCCAAAGAGAGAGAGCAAGTTCACAAAGGAAAGGAGACAAAGAGGGAGAGAAAGAATGATAAAGGAGACCCCGAGAGAAGGGAAGGAGGAAGGCAAGGTCCTGATGATACAACAGAGTGGAGGGATAAAGGAGTCACCGTAGCAGACAGGAGCATGGACTGTAGAACTGCATCAGCTGGACCAGTGATGACTTTATTAGCTGTCTGAAGAAGGGGACCATAAATATCCCCATCACCTGGGTGTCGGCAGGAGTAATGATGTTCCTAGAGCTGGGCTGGGCCTGGTTATAGAGAAAGGGCCCAATAAATCATAGCAATTTTTTAAATGGGAGAAACAAAGATGAAACAAATAATTGAGGGTAAAGAAGAGGAACAACGGGGAGTTCCCTGATGGTCCAGTGGTTAAGACTTCCGGCTTCCCCAGCAGAGGGGGTGGAACTACTGCATGCAGAGTGTGGCCAAAAAAAACCACACCAAAGAACAAGAATAGGAACAGCAGAAGGAGGGAGGGCAGGAGGAAGGGTAAGACCCCAGAGGACCGAGCATATTGAGAAAGAGAAAGGATTAATGAGGTGGTGGGAGGGAGGGGATGGGCTCTCCCGGGAGCCTACGAGGGCAGGGCAGGGGTCAGGAAGCAGGCTGCCCCCTCCTACTCTCCATCTCCATTCCTCAGACCCCAGGGGCTGAGCCTCCCATTTCCTTCCGCAGAGACCCCAATGACCCCCGGGACTCCAAAGCCCCACAGTGGCCACCGTATACGGCCGGAGCACAGCAGTACGTGAGCCTGAATCTGCGGCCGCTAGAGGTGCGGCGAGGGCTGCGAGCCCAGGCCTGCGCTTTCTGGAATCGCTTCCTGCCCAAACTACTCAGCGCCACCGGTACGCCGGGGCCTGCGGGCAGGGGCTGGACGGGGCGGGGGGGGGGATGAGATGTGTATAAGAGACAGGCACACGCCCTCCCTGGCTTCCCCGCTCTTTCTCCTCCTCTTCCTTCTGGGAGGAGGGGCAGAGGCCGAGGGCCCAGAGGACCCAGAGCTGCTGGTGATGGTGCGTGGGGGCCGGCTGCGGGGCCTCCGCCTAATGGCCCCCAGGGGCCCTGTCTCTGCTTTTCTGGGCATCCCCTTCGCAGAGCCACCTGTGGGCCCCCGTCGCTTTCTGCCACCAGAGCCCAAGCGGCCCTGGCCAGGGGTGCTGAATGCCACAGCCTTCCAAAGCGTCTGCTACCAGTATGTGGACACCTTGTACCCTGGCTTTGAGGGCACCGAGATGTGGAACCCCAACCGCGAGCTGAGTGAGGACTGCCTCTACCTCAACGTCTGGACACCCTACCCCCGGCCATCGTCCCCCACCCCTGTCCTCGTCTGGATCTATGGGGGTGGCTTCTACAGTGGGGCCTCCTCCCTGGACGTGTACGATGGCCGCTTCCTGACCCAGGCCGAGGGGACTGTGCTGGTGTCCATGAACTACCGGGTGGGCGCCTTTGGCTTCTTGGCACTGCCGGGGAGCAGGGAGGCCCCAGGCAATGTGGGGCTACTGGATCAGAGGCTGGCACTGCAGTGGGTGCAGGAGAATGTGGCAGCCTTCGGGGGGGACCCAGCGTCAGTGACTCTGTTTGGGGAAAGTGCAGGTGCCGCCTCCGTGGGCATGCACCTGCTGTCCCCACCCAGCCGGGGCCTGTTCCACAGGGCCGTGCTGCAGAGCGGGGCACCCAATGGGCCCTGGGCCACGGTGGGCGTAGGAGAGGCCCGCCGCAGGGCCACACTGCTAGCCCGCCTCGTGGGCTGTCCCCCTGGTGGGGCTGGTGGCAATGACACAGAGCTGGTGGCCTGCCTGCGGGCACGGCCAGCTCAGGACCTGGTGGACCATGAGTGGCGCGTGCTGCCTCAGGAAAGCGTCTTCCGCTTCNGGGCCGCCGGACGAGCGATCCCGGGGCCCTCGCGCCGGTGCTGCCTGCGGTCAGCCCTAGACTCGGGGCGGAGAAAGCGCTGGAACCTGGAGTTCGCGCCGCGCTGCCTGGAGGACGCACCTGCCTGGCCCGACAACCGCCGCTCCCGCCCACCGCCCTGGAGCTGCTGAAAGACGTCCACCTGGGCCTGGCCCTGCCCGGCCGCGGCCCCACCCGCCTGGCCCTCGTCTCGGGCCACTACCTCTACTACCACTACGGCTGCGATGGAGTGGACGACCGCGGCTGGGGATGTGGCTACCGCACTCTGCAGACGCTGTTCTCATGGCCAGAGGGCCGGCCCGTGGGCGTACCCGAACTGGGTGCAGTGCAGGCGGCCCTGGAGGACATGGGCGACAAGCCCCCCGGGTTCTGGGGCTCTCAGAGCTGGATCGGCTGTGTAGAAGCCAGCCTCTGCCTGGACCACTTCGGGGGGCCCCAAGGGCGGCTGTGTCACGTTCCCCGTGGAGCAGGGCTTCAGGGGGAACTGGAGAGGCTGTATTCCCACTTCGCGGGGGGCGGGGGGCCCGTAATGGTTGGCGGGGATGCAGATGCCCAGTCCAAGGCCTTGCTGGGAGTATGCCTGGGCCCAGCCACCGAAGCCTACGTCCTCGTGTTGGACCCTCATTGCTGGGGTGCTCCGAAGAACCCCAGCGAACTACAGGCTGCTGGTTGGGTGGGCTGGCAAGAGGTAAGCACAGCCTTTGACCCTCATTCCTTCTACAACCTGTGCATGACCAGCTGTAACTCCGAAGAGCAGAACCGTGCCCTGGACTGAGGCTAAGTTCCCAGCACTGAGCTGCCTCTAGCCCTGTACACACTGATCCACCCTCATCTCAAAGGCAGAGGCTGCCTAATGTCAGACCCCCCGGAAGTTCCATCCAGCAAAGCCTGAGACCTTTGTTGTCAATAAAGTGGGAAGACCCAGCTAACCATGGCCCCAGCAATTTTGGGGGAGAATACAGGGAGGTCTATATTGTAATCTCTCTCTCTCTCTCTCTCTCTCTATATATATATATATATATACACACACACACACATATATATTCTGCCTGCAATGCAAGAGACCCAGGTTTGATCCCTAGGTCAGGAAAGTCCCGTGAAGAAAAGCATGGCAAGCCACTCCAATATTCTTGCCTGGAGAACTCTATGGACAGAGGAGCCTGGTGGGCTACAGTCCATAGGGTCACAAAGAATCAGACATGACTGAGCAATGAACACTTCATATATACGAAGCCAAGAGTCACCACACAAGTGCTTTTACTGGCAGTAGGGCTGAACGTACAAAAACTTCTCAGAGCTGGATAAGACAAGGCAGTCACAAGCACAGATGATGCCAGGAAGGAGGAAAAGTAGGGGAGTCAAAAGAAGTCCACATCATCTGGAGCATCCAGGTCACGGTATTCCACAATGGCCCGTGGGTCTCCACGGACCATCCTATGTGGTCAGAAAGAGTTAAGATGGGGTTAGAGTTGAGGGTCTCTGAAAGGGAGTTTGCAGAAGGCCAAGAAAACATAACCATCTTAGCCCATTCTCACCTATTTCGAGGTTTCCCAGGGTAACCTCCCTGGCCTCGGAAGGCATCATAGTTCCCTCGGCCAGCACCATAGGGAGCATGGGGATATGGGGGTCCTCCTGTGGGGACTGCAGGGCGAACAGCACCAGCTGGGAAAAAGATCAGTGCAGAGTTGAAACACTGTGACCTCAACTATACCCTAAGTTTTCCTTCTCCCAGCCCTAGTTCAAGTCCTTCAACTCCCTTTTACACTTACCTCCATAGCCCAAGATGGGGGGCCTGGGCTGACCATAGGGCATCAGGCCCTGGGGAGTCTGGTGTGGGTAGGGAAGTCCCGGGGTCAGACCTGGGGGGAGTACAACAAGGACAGGAACATGAATTACTGCGGGGGGGGGGGGTGGAAAGACAATGCGCTTTTAGTAATATAGCCTGAGAGTGGGGTAGAAACTTAGGTCTCACCAGTTAGAACCAGGAGTCTTTGAACAGTCAAGGGACAGGGAATGGGGCAGACCCTCATGGATCGTATCTTACTCTGGGCAGGGCCTGGTGGCTGAGCCGGCTTGATCTCGGGCAGAGCAGGGCGCTTGGCATCAGTGAGAAAATTGTTAAAAAAGGCTACCTCCTTCTTTACTTCCTCAATCTTTTCCGCATGCTTATTGAAGATATGTTTACGTACAAACTCGGGGCCCTGGGCGAAGACAAGCGGCGATCAGGACAGACTGAACAGTGTGGACTCCCTCACTGCCCAGACCCAAGCTTCAAGGACAGTCCTCCCCTCTCCAATCCCAGTGAACACTTCCTCCCCAGGTTTGAGGAGGCTTCCTGGCTCAACCCTCTCTTCCCACTGTCCTAACTACACAACTGTCATCACAGACCTTGAATTTCTTGCCACTGAGCGGGCACAGCCACTTGTCCTTGCCCAGTTCCTGGGTGTTGGAGGTCACAAACTTTTCCACTTCCTGTTCAGGGTCTTTGCGACCCATCTTCTGGGCCTCTTCCTCGGAGAGAGATTCTCGCACACTCAGCAGCGGCGTCAGTTTCTCCTCAAATGTCTTCTGCCACTCTAGGACTATGGTCGGGGTACAGACAGGAACAGGTTGGAGAAAGGAGCCGGGAGGAGGGGACTGGAGGAGAGGGTGCAGAGCGCTACTACCAGAGCAGAACCAAGGCCAGAGGCAGCCAGGGGCAAGCGAGACCGGGGTGGGAGCGGGGACTCACCTTCCCCATGACTGATGCGGTTGGGTGGCATGGGCCCCCGAACGTGGATGATGCCACAACGGTTGGGCATTTCATCCTCGTTGGGGTACTCGCATGTGTTATAATAATCCAGGGAGTGCACGATGCGCAAATAGAGAAGGAGTTTGTCCAAAACCTAAGAAAAATGAGAAACGGTGAGTTCGTCACTCTTGCCCCTTTACCACCTAAGCCAGGCTCTGCCATGCCCCATGCTCCACTCCTACTGGCACCTTGATCAGCTTCTCATCCCGCTCCACGTTGATCTCCGCAGGGTTCCCTTCCTTCGGAGGCTCCTCAGGAGGGGCCCCCCCACTGCTCCCCAGCAGCTCCTCCTCCTCAGCGCTCACCTCCTCAATCAGGTAGTCAGTGATATTCTTCAAGATCGGGTTCTGCGAGGGCAGACTCTGGAAGGGTGAGAGGGGAGGTGAGAGAGGCAGCCTAGGGACCGTCGCATGTGAAAAGGCAAAGTGGGGCAGAAAGGAGTTCAGGACTCAGCTGGCCTGTTACCTCACCCTTATTAGATTTTAACATAATATTTTATATAATACTATGTTTATAATAAATATAACATCACAGTTACATGTCTGTTCTGCCTTAGCTCATAAATAATCACTAACATCAATCTGTTTCAATGAAGCTGAAGGTGCTGCCCAGGAGAAGGGCAAAGACGTGGGTGGGTACAAGGGGTCAAAGCTACAGATCAGGTAAGGCCAGAGGTGCCCACAGCTGACAAGGTGGTAACAAGCTCCCCGAGGAGTCACTGACCGCTGGCAGGGCAGGAGTCCCGGGCTCCGGCGCCCAGAGCT
The DNA here is from genome assembly GCA_006410675.1 of Oreotragus oreotragus. Taxonomy (NCBI): domain Eukaryota; kingdom Metazoa; phylum Chordata; class Mammalia; order Artiodactyla; family Bovidae; genus Oreotragus; species Oreotragus oreotragus. Next base: position 206,377 of record SJYX01006860.1, read on the forward strand.
GGGTCCTGTCGTCCAGTGTGTGGACCAGCTTGGCTGCCAGTTTGATGTCGTTGCGCACGATCTGCTTGTGCTGGGTGATGCCATTGATGTTGCGGACACGACGAGTGAGGTCTCTGTTCACGCCAGGGCTCAGCTCACACTCCCGGAGCTGGAAGGGACCGAAAGCTCACCAACACCCACCCGAGAAGAGCCACTAGAAGACGGCCCAACTGACCACGCTAGTGACCAAACCGAGCCCCAAGGACAGGGACCAGGGCGTCCTGTTCACTCCAACAGTCTCAGGGCCACATCCAGAGACAACTGCATGCAGTCCCCGTGAACAGGCAGCAAGGGTGAAGTAAGGACTGGATGGATGAAGCCGTCAGTGAACAAAGGAATGAGACTGTGTGGAGCATGCAAGGCCCTACTTTCTCTTCCTCAACAGCCCCACTCCCAGCACTCACTCGGATATTCTGCAGGTTCCAACAGATCTCCTTAATGTTCACGCTGCGGTCAAAGGTCACCCAACCACGGCGGAAAAACCTAAAGAAAATGCCCACATAATCCTGGGATGGAGGTGATGCTGGCCACTCATCTTCCCTAAACCTTTTCCCCAAGGTGTCCAGGGTCACGCCTCCCACCTTCCTCACCTCCTCTCCGGCTGGGGCTCCGATAACGCCACACGCATAAAGCCTGGATATCGTTTACAAAGCTGGAAAAGCAGAAACAGAAACCCTACCTAGTGATTGATTTTAACAACTGACTTCTTCCTCCAATCCCTATGTCCTTAGAACCCTGGGGAACTGCCTTTTCATCTATCCTTGACTAGGAAAAAAACAATACAAGGGCTTAAGAATAGCAGCAGCTAAAAGCAAATTCTGCAGTCAGGGCTGGCCTCTCTGAAGGCCGAGGGCCCAGGGGAAAGGGGCCTCCCTGTTAAGAGAAACAGGGGCATGTGTGCATCAGAAGCAGCGCCAGGTTCTCGTCCCCCTGCCATCCCCACCCAAAGCATGGGTGTCACCCCTGCCCCCACTCACAGAAATGATCTCAGCCCGGGAGATGTTGGGCGCGATGTTGCGCATGAAGAGAGAGCACGTCTTATGCAGGGGTCGGGGTTTGCACTCCAGCCCAGGGGCGTCCTTAGGCTTCTCCCTCTCTTCTTCCTTGGGCTTCTCCTTTTCCTTGAGTGTTTCATCTATACAGGGAGCAGTGGGAGCCGGCGAAAATTTATTGTTGGGTGAGGGGAGGATAGAGAAGTTGTTAAGCCTCCCCCAACCAGTCTCTCCCAAAAGGGCCCCCTCCTTATCAATGTCACCCACCTCTCGCCTCCACACCAGCCCCCTCACCCTCCCCAGCACCGTCAGTAGGAAGAGACTGAAAATAAAACCTACCAGCCTCCTCCTTCTCCTCCTCGGCCTGGCCGCTCTCAGACTCTGACTCGGACTCGGACACACTGCCTTCGTCAAAGCTGTCATCGCCACTGTGCTTCCTACTCCGCTTCTTGCTGCTCTGTGAAACCCACAGCGGGGGGAGTCAGGTACCAGGACCCAGCCCCGGCTGCAACCTTATCCAAGCGAGAGCCTACCTTTCTGGCTTCTTTCTCCGAGTCTGCCTTCTTCTCTTCTTTGTCCCCATCACCTTCAGATTTCTTAGTTTTGTCGTCACTGGAACTGTCATTTTCAGCCTATAGGTAGAAACAAATCACCAGGAACATCATTCTCTCCTTCAGCCTTTTTCAGAGGGCCCTGCCCGCCCTCCAGCAGCTCAGTCCACAAGTTTGCCTCTCGCCCACCCAATACCCAACCCCCTAAAGCGGCTCCATTTCCTGGCCCCCAAGCCTCACAGAGAGCACCAGAAGCCCTAGCACTGAGACCTGTTTGCCGTCTTCCTTCTTGTCATCCTTTTCATTGGCCTTGCGGTCTCCATCACCCAGGCCTGGTCCGACCCGGCCTTCCTCTTTCTTGCTGGGCTCCCCAGGCTTTCCTGCCTGCTCCTCCTCCTCCTCCTGCTCCAGGATCCGCAGATCATTCTCTGTGCCTCCTTCCATCTTAATCACAGCTACCAACACAGGGAACAGAGGTCACAATCCAAGGGTCCTGGCCTTCTTCCTCTGGCTTGCTATCGATTTTCATCTTCAGCCAAGACCCTGGTCACCAGACGAGTCCACCCCTCCCAATCCACACACCTGCATCCAGCATCTTGACAATGGCGTCAGCTTTGTCTATGTCCAGCAGAAGATTATCAAACCAGCCACTCTCCATGAGAGACAGGAACACCCTTAGTCGGTTTTGCAGGGCCCCTCGGGCCTCCTGCCGACGCTTCCCCACCTCATCTGGGTGGTACTTAGACCGAAACCTGAGAAGGAAGGGGGAAGGGAAGAGCCAAGCAGTCACTGGAGGCCAGAGCCAGGACATGGGGAGGGGCCCAGGAAAGTCAGGGCACAGCCCCCATCCTCTCACACCCACAGAAGGTCACGACAGCGGAGGTCAGGGGAGGGGGTGCACCTGAACCACCCAACCCCCCGAAAGGAACAGAGGCTATGCTCTGAGAAGACCTGGGGGCGAGCCAGGAACTAAGCTCTAGATTTGCAAAGAGTATGACTACAGGGGGAATCAGGGCTGTAGGCAGAATGATGCCCAACGTGTCTGGGAAACACAAATTTTAAGGAATATAGTTTCCCACAGCTTCCCAGACTAACACTAAAGAAATAGCAGGTCCCAAAGAACCTCCCTCTCTTTGCCAACCCCAAACTAGAATCATTAAAAGGACTGCTCCCACCAGCTCCCTCCATCCCTTGGTGGAAGACAGGAAAACCTGAAATCACCAGAAAGGAAAAGCCACAAAAGGCAGGACACCTTTCTCCCCCCTAGGGAAGATAAGCAGCTGGTGAAGGGACAGGGAAAGACCAAAGGGAGAAATGAAGTGCCCTTATAACCTCAGGTACTGCCCACAGGGGTCAAGAGAGGACAGGGGCGGAGGGTTAGGTTAGAGCATGAAAAAGAAACACTTAAAACAGGACCCTGGGCAGGAGGGGGCGGGGAGGACAGAAGAAATTAGGGTATGCAAAGAAAGGGCAAAGTATGAGGAAGTCCCAGAACAAAATCAAGGAGGAAAACTAAAGACCAAACGAAAACTAGGAAAAAACAAAAACCCAGTGGAAAGAAGTGTTAGACAGGAGCAAGAACGGGGACAGAGAAAGAATGACAGGTTTATGAGCGAGTAAGACAGACAGGGGTTAGGAAGAAAGAGGAGACAGTGACAGAACAGAACCACAAGCTGAGCAGAAGAAGGGAGAGCCGCAGGCGTCACCTCCAGGATCTTTACCTTGGCCGCTTGGTCAAACAGAGCTCAAGATTTAACTAGCCGCGCCCAGGGCCCATGCTGGCTGGTGGGCCACGGCTGGCTCCTGGCTGGGGCGCCCGGCCCGGGTGCCCCACCCCCGCGGGACTCCGCGGTGGGGGCCCTGACTGACTAGCTGCCTGAGCAATCACATTCAGCTAAACCGCTGCATTGTGCACAACGGTGCCCTGCCTGTCTGCCTGGCCCGGGCAGCGCGGTCAGCCCAGGGGGCTCATGTATGGGCTGGGTATGGTGGGGGTGGAGGTGGGTTTGCTCCGAGCTCCGTCGATGAGCGGGTGTAGTTCCCAGTTCTGGCTCTTTTCAAGGAGGAGGAGCAGAAAGAGGATGAGGAAGGAGGAGCAGGAAGGGGGGAAAAGATGGTTGATTAAAATTAAAACATCCACAAAAGGAAAAAAAATCAAAATTCTTTTTCTGTCAAACGATCCTGAGAGCTTTGCTTTTCTTGTCTGGATTCACTCGTTGCTTTTGGGAGGACGCCACCGCCACACAGGGTCCCGGCGATCAGGGATGGCGGTGACCCCGAACAGCAAGGGGGAGGCAGTGTGTCTACCGCCCCAGAGGAACAGGTGGCTCTGGCCAGCTGCCTGGAGGTGGCTCACTCACCAAGGACGGCGGGGAAGGGAGATGGGGGGGGGGGGNCATCCACAAAAGGAAAAAAAATCAAAATTCTTTTTCTGTCAAACGATCCTGAGAGCTTTGCTTTTCTTGTCTGGATTCACTCGTTGCTTTTGGGAGGACGCCACCGCCACACAGGGTCCCGGCGATCAGGGATGGCGGTGACCCCGAACAGCAAGGGGGAGGCAGTGTGTCTACCGCCCCAGAGGAACAGGTGGCTCTGGCCAGCTGCCTGGAGGTGGCTCACTCACCGAGGACGGCGGGGAAGGGAGATGGGGGGGGCCGTGGCGGACGTGGAGGTGAGGAGACCCATCAGCCAGGGCTGGCACACTCCCCTCCCCCGCCCCCAGAAGTGCTGGACTGGGGGAGATGGGGAGAGCACAGGGCTGCAGGCTCCACTGGCGGGGCCAGGGGAAACATGCCAGGGACAGGACGGCAGCTGAGGAGGGGCACTCACCACTCCTCATCCTTGTGAGCCAGGAAGAAGTCCTGCATCTGCTGCCTCCGGAAGTCCAGCTTATAGTCGTTGTAGCGCTTGACCGCCTCGGTCTCGTCCACAGCATCATCCAGGGACAGAAGGAACTCCTTGAAGGTCTTCATAACCGGGGGCGGCACGCCCAAGTCGATCTCTGCTATGCTGCCCAGCCTGGGTGGGCAGGGGGACGCACCGGTCAGGAAGTGTTGGATGTGGGGGAAGAGGGTGGGGGAATCAGGGGGCCAAGGCAGCCAGCTGCCCTCTCCCTTTGCCCACCAAGACCATCGCCCGAGGCACCAACGGCTGCCACCACCCACTGGTGCTCTTGTGTGCCCGACCCAATCCTCCTGGCCTCAGCCACCCCAATTCATCCCCAAATCTGGACCCCCTTTTCCCGGGGCCCCCCGGAAGCGCAGGTCTCACCTGGCCTGGATAGGCAGAACAGGGTGCTGCACGATGTGGACGTCTGGGTGGCCCCAGGGCTGAGGGGGGCCATAAGCTGGGCCCCCACCCCCCCCAGCATAGGGCATCTCATAGCCACTGTGGTATGGGTCAGAGCTGTGCTCATCCCTGAGGGTGAGGGACACAAAAGTCAGACGGAGAAGGCAAGCAGCTCTCCAGAGGACAGAGGATGGGACCGAGGGGGGGTGCATGTGGACTGCGGTCTCTCCCACAAGGGCTTAAAGGGACCAAAAAAGATGACTTGAGGGGAAGTCTGAGCAAAGGAAGTGACCAAGAAGGTGCTCAGCGGAAGTGAGGGAGGAGAGCTGAGGCCCGGAGAGAAGACAGAGAGACTGTTGCCATCTCACCAGTCTCGCCGCATGCGCTTCTGCGGGGGGCTGAGCTCGTGTCGGGGAGGGGAGAAGCGCTCCCGCCGAGTCCGGTCATAGTCACGATATTCGCCCCGACTGCGGCGCTCCCGGCCACGGTCCCACTCTCTGGAGGTAAGAACAAGTGGCGGAAAATATGACGACACAGCTGGGTATCCCAAGATCACACTCCTAGACGGGCTCTTTCTATCCTATCTGAGTTGGTGTTCGGTTGCTAAGTCGTGTCCAACTCTTTGCAAGCTCATGGTCCCACCAGGCTCCTCCGCCCGTGGGATTTTCCAGGCAAGAGTACTGGAGTGGGGTGCTCTTAGTTTGCTCAAATTCATGTCCACTGAGTCGGTGATACTCTCTAACCTTCTCACCCTCTGCTGCCCCTTCTACTTTGGCCTTGAATCTTTCCCAGCATCAGGGTTTTTTCCAATGAGTTGGCTCTTTGCATCACGTAGCTCAAGTACTGGATCTGAGACACCCAGACTAAAAGCTGGAAACTGTATTCCAAAGAACCCTCTAAGCGGAAAGACTTGTCTACTTACGTCACTTCAGCCACTACCCACAAATTGATGGCTCGTCAACTCTTCCTCCAGCCTGGCTTTGTTCTGAACTCCAGACCAACGTTACCAACCCCTTCTATTATTGCCGCCTCCAATTCAATGTGACCAGAATCAAGCCTGTTATTCGCATCGCTATGGGCCCCAACTCGCCGCTCGCCGCCCGCCGCCCCCACGGTTTCCCGCTTTCGGCTGCACCCACAGATTGCCCCGAATCCAGGGTCTATCGAGGGTCACTCCCACCGCTAACTTGTTATCAGCTTATTAATTCTCTGCCTCAAACCCAGCACGGGCTGTCCTTTCCCCTGCCATTCCCATCAGCTCAGCCCAGGTCCATGTGCCCTGGTCCTGGCCACTTCTCCTTTTCAGTGCACTCTTGGTTTGTATTCCCTACCTCTGGTCTCTCCCCTTCCTCCTCTCCAGGGTCAAAGGGCTCCTTCTCAAACACAAATGCGAACATGTCATGCCCTTGCTTAAATTCAAAACTTTGGTTCCTGGCCATTCCAGATTCTCTGCCAATCACCAGTGAACCCCATCTCCATCTTACCAAAGGAAAATCCTCTGCTATAACCCAGTAGTTCTCAAGCTTTTCACTTGGGACGACCTCCTTACACTCTTAAAAGTTAAAGAGCTTTTGCTTATGTGAGTTATATTTATCAACATTTAACTGTACTCAAAATCAGAACAGGAAAAAAAAAAACTATAAACTTTGAAGTCACACAGTAATACAAATTATATATTTGTAAAAGAAATGGCTATTTTCCAAAAAAAAAATTTAGTGAAAAAAGTTGCAGTTTTTTTTCCCTTACAAATTTTTTCAAGTCTGGCTTAATTTTTAAGGAGACAACTGGATTCTCATGGTATGTGCTTCTCCATTCAACCTGTTAAGATATGTTGTTTGGGGAGGAGCGTGGCGTGCTGCAGTCCACGGGGTCACAGAGTCGGACACGACTTAGGGACTGAACGAGAGTAGCAAGTTCTCCTAGCTTTTATTCCCAAGAAAATGTCTACCCAAAACCCAAATATGAATAAGCACTGTTTGACAGCCGCCCATTCAGGTAAAAAACAACAACGGCATCTCACAGGTTGGAGAGGAGGGATCAGGGCTGTTAATTCAGCTCACAACTCAATCCCACAGAAGCTTCTCCTCAAGATGACCACTGTACTACAGGCATGGAGGCTTAGTCGGTCAGGCGTGTCCGACTCTTTTCAACCCCATGGACTGTATCCCGCCAGGCTCCTCTGTCCATGGGGTTTTCCAGGCAAGAATCCTGGAGTGGGTTGCCCTTTCCTACTCCAGGGGAACTTCCCAACCCAGGGATCAAACCCCATCCTTGCAGGCGATTCTCTACCANTTAGTCGGTCAGGCGTGTCCGACTCTTTTCAACCCCATGGACTGTATCCCGCCAGGCTCCTCTGTCCATGGGGTTTTCCAGGCAAGAATCCTGGAGTGGCAACGGGAAAGGATGAGGTCCCCTTGAAGGGTTGGGTCCCTAGTTTGGGGTAGGAACGTCCGCTAAGAGATGGTGACGCGGTGGACCCTTCGGGTCCACTACGGTATACGTCTTCACGAAATACGTATGAAGGATAAGTAGTGTACATGATTTTTGATATGATTCTTCAATTGAATTAACCTAATAAAGTTTAAAACTGTTATTGCTTCATCAATGACAGCACACGAAACTTTTTATCAAAGACTGGTGCCACCGCTTTGCTTTGTGCTAGGGCACGAGCACCAAACGTCAACACAGCGAAAGCAGCAACACTACCTCAGCATTACTATAAAAACGCTTGGAGAGGGCGCAGAGAGAGGGGGACCTCCCCGCTACACTGCTGGCAGGAACGTAAGCTGTCTGCAGCCACTACGGAAAACAGGACGGAGGTTCCTCAAAAGACTGGTATTACACTTGCCATATGATCTAGCAATCCTGCTTAGTCACCCAGTCATGTTCAACTCTTTGCGAACCCACAGACTGCAGCCCGCCAGGCTCCTCTGTCCACAGGGATTCTCCAGGCAAGGATACTAGACTGGGTTGCCATGCCCTCCTCCATGGGATCTTCCCAACCCAGATCTCCCACATCGCAAGCGGATTTTTTACCGTCTGAGCCACCAGAGAAGGCCTACTCCTGGGCATCGCTCAGACAAANCCCGCCAGGCTCCTCTGTCCACAGGGATTCTCCAGGCAAGGATACTAGACTGGGTTGCCATGCCCTCCTCCATGGGATCTTCCCAACCCAGATCTCCCACATCGCAAGCGGATTTTTTACCGTCTGAGCCACCAGAGAAGGCCTACTCCTGGGCATCGCTCAGACAAAACCGTAAGTCAGAAAGATAAATGCAACCCTATCTTCACAGCAGCACTATTTACAGCAGCCAAGATATGGAAACAATCTAAATGACCACCTACAGAGGGATGGATAAACCGACATGGTGTATGGTATTCACAAAGAAATACTACTTAGCCATAAAAAAGGAATAAAATAATCCCATTGTAGCCACATGGATGGACCTAGAGATTATCATACTAGGTGAAGTAACTCAAAAAAAGAAAAACAAATACTATATGATATTACTTACATGTGGAATCTAAAATATAACACAAATGAACATTATCTATGAAACAGAACCAGACTCAAGACATACAGGACAGACTTGTGGTTGCCAAGGGAGGAGAGGACTGGAGTGGGAGTTGGCATTAGCAAGTGCAGGCTAGTATACACAGAACTGGTAAGTGACAAGTTTTACTGTATAGCACAGGGAACTATTTAGTACCCTGTGATAAACCTTAATGAAAAAGAATTTAAAAAAACAAAAACAAAAATTTTAAAAGATAAAAGACAGTTGTAGGCTCACAGACCTCTGAGGGATTTTGAGAACCACTACTCTAAAAAAACTAGAACCTATGTTCTTTTCTGTGAACAACATTATGTCCCTAACTCCAAGCTGTACACCCAATCTGTGTCTGAGGAATCCCCACTAATCTTTCCAAAATTTCCTAAGTATCCCCTTCCTGCCACCCTCCCCTACAACACCTCCACCACCTCTCCCCTCCCTCAGATCTGTTCCCTCAATGTTTCACATCTTCATCATGACCTCTCACAGATATATTCATTTACAGCATACACCCAAGGTCATTTTGCCCCATGCTCCAAGCCCCTGATTGTCAATTCCTTCAAGACAATAACTATCCCTTGGCCATCTTCAGAATTCAGAAGAATGCTTTGGTTGTCTTCTTTTATTTGTTTACACCTTTATTTGCTTTAATTTTTTGCTGCATTTATTCCCGGGCCAAGTTTTTGCTTCTTCAGGTTCTTCCGGGATATCTTTTTCTTCTGGGCAGCCTCCTCTTCTGGTTTGGGAACAAGCCGTTCTTTTTCAGTAAGGATCACCTCAGCGTGGCAAGGAGAGCTCATGTACAGGTTGATCCAACCATGAGCGCTGTTAAGTCCTGCATGGCATCCTGGGGGCTTTGTTCACCTGGATGTGCTCAATGACCACAGAATCTACATCTAAGCCCCTAAGTTCAAGGTTACTCTGCATTTTTGACCATGTGCAGTAAAAGTTCAGCACTTTTTCTGGGCCACCAACCCTGGGTCCAGCCTCACTGCTTGGCCTGTGCACACCTACCAACTCCACCGTTACGACGGAACAGCACACACTGCTTCTTTCAAGTGACAGCCTTCAGATACTTGGTGGCTTTTCAGATATGCATACCTTTAACTGCCTGGGCAGTTTCATAAGTGTTCTTAAAGTGAACACAAAGATTTGAACCTCTTGATCTGCATGTTTTGTGGGGTTTTCTGGATCAAGTGAATAGCACACCATTCTTAGAAGTCACCCCAGGCTGCTTACTGGAAAAGCATCTTCTGACTTTCTTAGAAAAATACTAAAGAAAACAAGTTGCCGCAGACAGTCTCCACAGTGAAGAGATACGTTGAGAGAAACACTGAACAACTTACTGAACTTCTTTTTCAAGATGACACTAGATGAATAAATGCTACTGCAATAAGCCATCTCAAACTTTTTTTCTGATAACCTGTTTCCAAATAAAGTCTGATATCAACTAACTGACTAGATACTTATGACGTTCCTTAGATAAAAATGTTCCTCAATTCCTTTAAATATCAACTATTTAACAGAAAAAACCTCAACTCTAATCTACTCCAGAACATCCCAGAAAGCTATCACTAGCTACATCAAACCTAATCAACTAATTCCATCCATGGATCACCGATGGCATCGCCAACTCAATGGACATGAGTTTTAGCAATCTCCAAAAGTTGGTGATGGACAGGGAAGCCTGGTATGCTGCAGTCCATGGGGTCACAAAGAGTCCGACCCTACTGAGCAACTGAACTGAACTGAACTGATCACTGCTCAAAGAACTCTTTCTGATTCTAGGCTACACTATTACAAGAAATTTAATCATATCCTAATAGAGAACTAGTCTGACAACCTCTCCAGTCAAGCCAATTCTGTTATTACTACTTTTTCTGAGTCAACTTTCTGGGGGTATAATTTACAAACAATAGAATCCACACACAAACACTGCTTTTTCCTACTCAAACTCTTACCTCTGTTGCTCTGATCTTCTGGACATTTCAAAAATTAAGCCATAGAGCAATGAAGTCGAACCACATGAAACAGTCAAGAACGAGCGATTTCATACGGCTCGACCTAATAAAGCTTTAAGAAAATTGCAATGAAACTTGAATGCCAGACAATAAAAGAGGGAGACGAAATTAAGAAAAAAATGTGTCTTACCGGTCATTCCAATCATCCCCTCGACGTCTTTCATCTCTCTCCCGGGAACGGTCGTAGTCGCTGCGCTCTCGTCTAAACTTGTCCCTGCGCCTTCGATCATACTCGTCATCACTGTCACCCATGGCTCTGGCTGAGGGGGCCTGGAATCCGGAAAGGGATAATCTGGGCGTTCAACAATGAGGGCAAGAGCAGAGGACCCCACCCCACCCCCCCTTTGCAGCAGCATGCCCGCCTCCCTCCACAAAGGCCAGCCCTCCGCCGACCCCTCCATCATCAGGCCTCGGCCTCTGCAGCTGGAGGCCTCCGACTCTCCAGTCGCCCCCAGGGGCCTCCCCGCCCATTCGCAAGGCCCTCTCCCTGCTTCCCGCCCCAGCCCGGCTCTTCCCGCTCCAGGCCCCTCCCCCCACCTGCAAGCGGTCGCGGCCGTTAGTCTCGCGGTCCAGCCAGCAGGTTCTCTGGGAGATCTGGGCCCGCCCCTTGCCTCGGGCGCGCGACGGGGACGAGGAGGAGGGTAGGAGACTGGGGGCTCTTGGCGACGGGGCCGAATAGACGCGAAGAAACCGGGACAGCCGAGGATGGACGGTAGGCGCGCGCAGCTCGAGCTGCGCCTGCGTCACCCACAGACTAGCGCCCGGAACCACAAACTGTACCCACCAGGGCCTGGTGGAGAACTAACTTGGAGAGGGAAAGGCGGGGAGCACCGGGGGCTGATGGGAAGGGGCGGGCACCCAGAAGTCTCGCGCGCTCTGCGCGACGGGAACTGTGAGGGCAAGAGGAACTACGGGAGCCGGGCGGGACCAAGCCTCGGGAGGGCGGTAGACTCCCCCTCCCCCCTCGGCCGGGAGGGAGCGCTTCCTCCCGCTGAGGTCGGAGGTCGCGCTTCCTCGGATGTGTCCGAAGTCTAAACCAGTTGGCATTCAGCCGCTTTCCCCCTGTGTTTAATCGCGGAGCCCCCCGACTTCATCAGGAATGGTTCTCCCCTCTCCTTGCGCAGGGCAGAGGTTTAGGGACTCTTCCGTTTTCGCGGATACAGCAACCATTTTAGAGCATTTCCCACCATTTTGTGATCCCACCAGCGAACCAGCCGTTTTTGGTTGTCAGTATGCGCTACCTGCAAAACCCATTGATCCTGCTCTTCCACAAAGGCACCCGATCTTTTATGTAAAAGTGGCAGACCCCAACCAGCACCCTGATGAGATCGGTTGTAGGTTGTGAGCCTGACAGCCAAGCAGGATCTGGGCTGCCCCAGATTAAATGCACCACCACCCCAGGGATAACAAAAAAGTCCTTGTTCAGTGAGTTGAGTGTGAAGACTTTAGGAAATGCTGCCTTTCTTGCACATACTGCAGCCTTGTTCCCAGGGCTTGTGGGGCAGTTGGGAGGGGGGAGTATCTCTACAGAAACTACTTTTAAGAGTGTACAATGGAGTTCCAAAAAACTGGCCCAGGACTAGGAAGACCCTTCCGATGTTGGTTTTGCCATTTGGGAGCCACGCAACCTGAGGAAGTCACCTCTCAGCTAAAAATGCAGGCCAGTCACCACAGCCTGCTTGTGTTGGGTTGATGTGAGAGTGTCAGATGAGACAAAAGACTTCAAAGTGTTTTGTAAACTCTGGTGGGGTTGTTATTTCATGACTGGAGGACGAGGAGACAGCATTTGGTGACAAAGTTATAAAGATAGTTGTCAGGGAGGGTGGTGGACGGGAAGGGAGGGCACAGCAGGTGCTCCTGGGGAGACTCAGCAGTCGGTGGTGACGGTGGCTGAGAGCTCCTGGATCCGCCAGGCGCTGCAGGTCTTGCACAAGATGTGCCCATCCAGTGGGTAGCAGCCCTGACACTCACCCTCAGAGGAGAGCAGCAGCCCACACTCCTGTTTAGAAAGAAGCAACCGCTTTCCGTCAGGCCTGGACCCCTGAGATCCTTTTCCATCATGCTTTACCACACCCAGCACCTCGGACCCCAACAACCCTTCCCCTCCCCCCACCGTTGCCCAGGCCCCCCTACCTCACACTTGTAACAGCCAATGTGAAAACTGCGATCCAGAGCTACGATTCGCACGGTCTCCTCCTGACCTGGCTCAGGCATGATGGCCCCACCACATACTGAGCATCTTGGGGCAAACTTCCTGGGGGCGGAAGGGAACCCAGGAGGCTGTCAAGCCCCAGGGTTGCAGGGGACTAACAGTGGATCCCAAAGAAGGCGGGACAAAGCAGGGGATGGGAGAGACCAAAGGTAGGTAGGGTTTGGGATCTTAGGGAAAGAAGCACAGCCAGGGTTGCCAAACAGGAGAGGCTGGTACTGCAATAGGAAGGAGTCATGAGGAAGATGGGAAAGGCCAGCCCAGACAGCCAGAGACAGAAGCTGGGGACCCTGCTGACCTGTGGAAATCCTCGATGCAGTGGATCTGGCTCGTGGCATCCACAGTGAAAGGAATGCCGTCGAGGCCACGGTGGCACACTACACAGGTGAAGCAGCCTGGGTGGTAGGCCTTCCCCATAGCCCGCAGAATCCGGTCCAGGATGGGCTGGGAGCACGTGGAGCACTTCTCCAGAGTGGCCTGGCAGGAAAGAGGGCAGGAAGGTCGGGGGCTGTGGAGACCCACGGGAGCCCTTACAGGCATCCAGCCAGCCCATCCATCTTATTTCTGTGGCCCCCTGCATGGGATTCAGTGAAAGGTGACCTTGAACAGATCTGAGTACTGACCCCAGCACTGCAGCTTCCTGGACAAGTTGTTTAACCTCTCTGAGCTTCATTTTCCTTCAGCAATAGTAGCTGCTTCACTGGGATGTTGTGGGAATTTAGCACCTTCCTGTAAATCTAAAATAAATGCCTGGGACTTCACTGGCGGTCCAGTGGTTAAGAATCTGCCCTGCAAGGCAGGGGACATGAGCTCGCCAGATCCCATTCGCCTCAGAACAACTAACCCCATGCCCCACAACTACGGAGCCTACACTCTAGAGCCCGTGGTCTGCACCAAGAGAAGCCACGGCGATGAGAAGCCCACGCACCGCAGCTAGAGAAAGCCGGCTGGCAGCAACGAAGTCCCAGCACAGCCGAAGATAAATAAATGCTTCACACGTATGAGGGAATATCATCCTTCTTCTCCAGCAGCCAGTGTGGCGCTCCTTACTTCACTCATCCCTTCTTTCGTTTATCCGTGTCAGTTCCCCTGCTTCAAGCCCTATTTCTCTAGTTTCCAACTCATTTCTTCTAGTTGGATGGAAGCCCTCCCGGCCCCCAGCCACTCACCACGTAGCAGCTCTCACAATAAGCCCTCCTCTCCACGGCGTAGAAATGCTGGCCCCGGAGCTGGGCCCGGCACGTAGAACACACAAAGCAGCCCACGTGGAAGACGCGATCCAAGGCCACGACCCCGGCCCCATCCCCGACCACGTCTTCTCCGCAGCCACCACAGCGGCCTGGGGACAGGAAGGGACAGGGTCAACCCCTCACAGGCCGGGAAGCCGGATCCGCTGTCCATCTGACTCTGCAGTCCCACCTCCCTGAGGTCGGGGGTCAGCTCACCGAAGTACTCCCCACTGGGCGGGTGGTTCATGTCGTGCACCAGCTTCTTGGTCAGCCTCTCAAGCTCCTCCTCGGGAGGCTGGCTCAGGGGCACCTGGGAGGTGAGACTCAGGGGTTTGGACCTACCTCTAGCTCCAAGTGCTGTCACTGACGGTCCCCAGGGTGACCAGACCGTTCTGCCCAGAAAGCTTATCACAGAACAAGTCCCAGCCCAGGGGCCGGAGGAGCCCCTCTGGCAGCCAGGGTGTAGATCTAGGCCCCTCCGTCTTTTAGTCCTGACCTGCCCCACATGCACAGGGGATCCAGAGCCCCAACATCCCAGACCTCCAACATTAACACCCCTTCCCCCACACCCCACCCAGTCAGCATCCAGAAATCCCAGGGCCCGGGGCTTACCTGAGACCCGTAGCTGCCTCCTCTTGCGCCTGCAGGGCCGGAGACCCCCGGGGCCTCCTCAACCCCCGGCCCTGGCTCGCGGTGGCTCCTGTAGCCAGCCCCCCAGACTTCACCTCGGCCTGGGAGAGGAAAGTGGGGGCCCGGGGAGGGCCCGGAGGCCTGAGAGGCCCCCCGCCTGGGAGGGCCACAGCCTCTCACGGGCTGTGCCACTTTCACTTGCACAGGGAAGGCAGGGCCGGCGGGGGTGCTGGCCGTAGCATAGGAGGCCGGAGTGGGGCCCCCATAGGGGGACCCTGGGAGCGGCGGGGGAGGAAGCGCCCCTCCATTCGGCCTCAAGGGGCCTGAGCCTGAGCGGTAGGCAGGGGGCTCAGGGGGCTCGTAAGCCTGGGGAGAGACGCAGAGCGGGAGTGAGCTGGGCCCATTTCCAGGACACCCATCTGTAGGAACCCCCCTCCCCCGACCCCTTGGGGCACCCAGGCAAGAACCAGCTTTGACAAGGGCCCGGAGTAAGCATCAGGATTCAGAGTACCGACCAGGGGAGGGGCGGGGTAAAGGATCAGAAGGGGCAGGGGCAGGACAGGGGAGTCACCTGCCGGTCAGGTCGCCTCGGGGCGTGACCTCGACCCCCGTCCAACTCAGCCAGCATGCTGGTCAGGGAGTCTATCTCAGCATCCAGACTTCCCGGGCGCAAGCCCCCCCTGTCTGGGGAGAAGCCCTGGGGCGGGAGCAAAAAGCAGGGAGAAATGCAATCCCACGATCTCCCCTCCTACCCCGAATCGCCCCAACCCCCCAGTGCCTGTGCTCACCTGAGAGTGCTGGGGTGCTCCGTGGCACCCCACCCAGGCCAGCCCCCGGTCCTCTGGTCCCCCGGGGGTCTGGTAACACTGCTCGGATGGGAGGGGGCAAAAACTGACCCGGGGGTGGGGCTGGAGCGCTGGGGTGAGGGAAGAGAGAGCCAAGGTGGGGATGAGGAAGGTCAAGGTGACGACGCCCGTGGAGGCCACCGTCTAGCCCCCGGTCCTCTGGTCCCCCGGGGGTCTGGTAACACTGCTCGGATGGGAGGGGGCAAAAACTGACCCGGGGGTGGGGCTGGAGCGCTGGGGTGAGGGAAGAGAGAGCCAAGGTGGGGATGAGGAAGGTCAAGGTGACGACGCCCGTGGAGGCCACCGTCTTGGGTCCCTCTTCGCCCCCTGCCCTGCACCTGGGGTCCGCAAATGGGGCCGGGGGAAGGGAGGGCTGGGTGGGGAAGGGGCGGCAGGGGCCTGCTCAGCGGGGCGTGGACGGCGCAAGGCAGAGCTGAGAGCGCTGGTGGCCCGGGGGCCTCTGGGCCTCACTGGGGCTGCCTTACCTGATCCGTGGGCTAGGGGTGGCCCCGAGGCCCCTCGGGGGAGCGCTCTCCCCTGAGGGGCTCGAGCAGGCTCCGGCTGCTTCGGGGGGAGCCAGGTGGGCCCGGACATGGTCTGGAAAGGGGGACTCCAGACAGCCGGTCGGGCCCCACGGAGCCCCGCGGCTCTGACTTGGATCCCTTCTTCCGTCCCACACCTTGCTTGGGACTCCAGGAAAGAAACTTTTTCTGGCTTTTTTTTTTTCCCCTTCCTCCCTAATTTTGGGGATGGCCACGCCCCCGGTGACATCATCGCATTCCTGGGGGAGGGTCACGTGGCCCCCTAGGCCCTAAACTGCCGTCCCTCCCCGAGTCGGGCCCCCTCCTGCGAGCAGGGAGCGCTTTCCTCGGGAGCCCCGGG
>SJYX01006860.1:236704-249800 GCA_006410675.1 Oreotragus oreotragus
GCACCCTCACAGCCCGGGTGTGGCAGCGCGCTCACTCACCCACTGGAGGACGCAGCCACTCGGGGGTGATCCCCGAGAGCGGGAGGGGTCTGCTACTGGCTGAGGGGGCGCGGGTGCCGGAAAAGACAGCTGCGGCTACCGGGATGCCAGGCCCGGAGCCTGCCCCCACCAGCACACACGCGCCCCATTGGTCCCCGAGCCCGGCCCCGCCCCGTGGGCGCGCCCGGGGGAAGCCTCGCCCCACCGGGCTCACGCTGGCAGCGCGGCTCCCCACCCCACGTGCGATCGGGGTGTAGCCAGGGGTAGCCCCTCAGACGCACGTCTCCGGCACGGTGCTGGCCACAGCTCCCACTGCACCCATCACCCTGGTGCAAACGAGCGCCCGCCGCGTGGGCGGGACCCCACTGAGAGCTGGGCGGTGACGCTGCTGAAAGGGGCGTGTCCTGACGGCGAAAGGCCTCCGGCGGGTGGGCGGGGCCACGAAACCTGGCCCAGGTGCGCCGCTAGGAAGGCGGGGCCCTGTCGGCCTACGCCTTAAGGGGTCCGCCTCTTCCAGCCTCCGGGATCCCCGTCTAGCGCACCATGTTCCAGCCCCAGCCCTCGCCCCTTGCGGCGCCCTCCCCTAGCTCCCGGTCCAGCCCACCGGCTGCTCTCCTCGCTTCCACCACCTGAGGGCGCCATTGGCTGCCGATCCGGGCGAGCCCTGGAGCCTTGGTTGGTTTAGTCTCGTCCCCCGCCCGCTCTCGTGGTTCCCACCAAGGTTGCCCACTCCCGCAATGATTACAGGACTTGTGAACCTTCAGGAGTCAGGATTCCCCTCCTAACTCTTTAAGGCCTTCCCGGGTGGCTCAGCGATATAGAATCCGCCTGCAATGCAGGCGACGGAGACGCGGATTCAATCCCTGGGACGGGAAGATCCCCTGGAGAAAGAAATGGAAGATTCCCTGTAGATGAAAATGGCAACCCACTCCAGTATTCTTGCTGGGGAAATCCCATGGACAAGAAAAGCCTGGCAGGCTGCAGTCCGCGGGCTTGCAAGAGTCAGACACCACTTAGCGACTAAACCACCACCGCCCACCTCAACTCTTTACAGGTATGGTCAACATTGGCACTTCCTGGCGACATCCCATTCGTCCACTGTAGATAGACCCTCCTACATAAGGTTGCTGTGCGAGTTCAATCAACTTGAACAGGCACTTGAGAACAATACTGAAATGCTCAATAAACTATCTGCATACCGAACTGTATTCAATATGCATCAGCACTTTGTGAGGTGGATCCTGCTATGATTTCCATTTTTCACAATAGGAAATTGAAGCTTGGAGAACTTCAGTAATAATTTCCTAACTTTCATAGAGGCCTTTGTGGTCACACTGTCATTTGAGCTTCAGGAAATGAACACTGCTTTTCCTGCCACTGGGCTTTGGCTGTAAATTAGCTATAACGTTTCCCTAAGAGAGGAAGAGATTCAAACCAGTGCAAATGTGGCTTTGCCAGGGAGCGGTCTCATGAGCAGTAAATGCATTTTCATCAGTCATCCCTGCTACCCACGACACGGAGCTTGACTCCAGGGTCTCTCTCACATCCCTCCTGTTACAATTTTTGGTGATTTAAATATCCGCATTGATGAGACCTCCAACACTCTAGGCTGGCACTTGCTTAAACTCCACTTCTGCATAGATCTCCCTCTCCATCCCACGCAATGGTGCCTAGACTTTATCATTACCAATAACTGGATCCTTTCCTCTTTTAGTCCATCACTTCTAGTTATGCCTGTTGTGGAAAAATATTAATCTGACACTTACTAAAACAGTAGGAAAGACTTTATTCAGGGCTACTGCAATAGGTATCAAGACACAGGAGGGGAGAAAGAATGTGCTCAACTCCAAATAGAGCAGAGAAACCTGGGGATTTATAGTCAACTAGCAGAATGAGGGGGTCAGTGAATGGAAAATTACTAAAAGGAAGCACCAAGCAAAGGGGAATTCTAGCTAAAGAGGTTTAACAGGATCCTTGCTGAAGGAAGGCCAGGGTGATCAATTATGAAGGGTGGATGGATTCTCTCTGAACTGGGCTAGACATGCCCAGCAAGGATGAGGGCCAAGGTGGAGGCCAAGTCTAGATGAGGTTTCAGAGGAACTTGACTGAAGTTTGATGAAGAAGAGGGTCCTTGTTATGCCCTGACCCAAGCAATCCTCAACCTCACTGGACCCCCAATTCACTGATCCTGCCCTCTGCCCACTGCCCTCCACTCACTTCCCTTGTTACCCAGCTTAAAGTTCACAGTCAGGGAAAAGCACTGGCTTACCCCTCGCTCCCTTTATAACAACTTCCGGCAAAATCACAGCCCTGGTAAACGCACTCCTAGGTGTTGGAGGAACAGCCAAGAGGACCCACTGATCAGAGGCTCCACTGAGCACTAGAAGCTCAGTCCACAGACTTCTTTTAACCACTCACACCCACTCCCTTGGTGATCTCATCCCATCTCCTCTTTTGAAATACCTCCTCTATAGTAGTGCCGAAAGGGTGTTATCTCCAGCCCAGATCTCTACTCTGAACTTCAGACTGTATGTATTTCCAAGAACATGCTAACACCTGTGACTGGACATCAAATGGGCAACTCAAACTTGGCATGTCCAAAATCCAACGCCTGACCACAGCTCATTCTTCTTGTGGTTGTCCCACTTCCCCAGTTGCTCAGGTCAAAAACCTCGGGGTTATGCTCAAATACTCTCTCACACAACCCACATCCAACCCATAACAATTTCTTTGGCTGGTAGTTTTCAAATACAACCAGTATCCAACCGCAAATACCACACTAGTCCAGATCACCATCATCTCTCGTCTGCATTGTTGCAACAGCCCCTAACTGTTGTGCCTGCTTCTGCCCTGGCCCCTACAGTCAATCCTAAAGGAAATCAACCCTGAATATTCATTGGAAGGACTGATGCTGAAGCTGAAGTTTCAGTACTTTGGCCACCTGATGTAAAGAGCTGACTAGCTGGAAAAGACCCTTGTGCTGGGAAAGACTGAAGGCAGTAGAAGGGGGCAACAGATGATGAGATGATTAGATGGCATCATCAACTGAATGGACATGAGTGTGAGCAAACTCCAGGAAATAGCGAAGGACAGGGAAGCCTGGCAGTTTGCAGTCCATGGGGTCTGCAGAGTCGGACATGACTGAGCGACAGAACAGCTACAGTCTATTCTTAACAGATTAGATATGCTAGTAAAGTAAGTGTTCGTTCAGGACGCTACTCTTTTCAAAACTGTCCCGTGGTTTCCCATTTTCCTCAGAATAAAAGTCAAAGGCTCTGGTATCTAAGGTAACCATACCTACCTCTTGATTCACTGACTACAGTCCGACTACCATAGTTTATGCCTGTTGCCTTGGCATATGTAGAAACAGCACCTCTTTAGCTCAGAAATCGTCTATATATTACATGGATACCTTACTCATGAACCCCTACCGGATCTTCATCTCGTCCTCACCTCCCCTGACCTTGCCCCACAACGACCTCTGGGATGGTCCCAGCAAGGCGCTACGAGCACACACCCAAAGATTCTCCTTTGTCTTCTGGACTCAAATATTATCTTAGTGAAATCCTCTCTGCCAGTTCCACTTAAACATTGAACTATGCCTTCCTTCCCATCCCACTTTCCTATTTTCCTCTTTTTTTTTCCTCCATAGCGCTCAACACCCACTAATAACGTGTCATTTACCGGTTTCTCGTGTTCACTGAGAAATGTAAAGCTAAGCTCCACAAAAAGTTAAGCTCCCAATAGGAAGTTAAGCTGCACAAATCAGGAATTTCTCTTTGCTTCGCTGCTCTAATTGCGGTACTTCTCACAACCCCAGGCACCCGAGTGGCCTTCAAGCACCATTCACTAACTGCTCGGGGAACCATCTCAAACCTAGGGCTTACTCCTCACGTGATCGCATTGGCCCCGCCCCCCCGCTCGGACGGGAAGATGGCGGCGCCCAGGGGGCCCCGGGAAGAGGGCAACCAACGAGAGGGCGCCGGCTCGCTAGAGCGTCCGCGCCGCCGTCTAGTCTGCGGTTGCGTCCTGGGAAGGCGCGAATTCGGAGAGTATGTGTTGGTCTTCCTCCCCACCATTTTTAGAGAAAGGAATTAACTGATCCTCAGAAGGTTCTCTATCTGACTTGCCCCTGTCTCCGTTTCGCTTGGGGTTCCCAGATCCGAGGCGTGTAAGGACGCGGTTGCGGGATTCAGTATCTAGGCTTTTCTCCCCTCCTGTTGGCTCCTGGGTCTACCTGTTAGGACATCTCGGGGTATCCATCCAGCTCCAGTTCTAGGGATCCCCGAACACACACCCGGACCGCCCCTCCGAGACAGGACGCCCAGTCCCCGCCTCCAGGTGCCCCACTCCGAGTTCAGGCCCTAAATGCTACCTCCCGGGAGATCCATCCTCCCTACTCCCGCCGAGAGCTCCGCAAGATTAAGTCTTGTGAATCCCGACCCCCACCCTCCCCCAGGCACCAGGGGCAGATGAGCTCTTAGCCACCGCCCCTCCAATTTCCTGCAAACCCAGCAAACAAAAGGCTCGGGAAGAGAGGCGAGGCTGTACAGGGCGCCCTTCCTGCAGGAACAGCTGATGGAGCAAAATGACCCAGGAGGGAGAGGAGGGGAGGGATGAAATTCCAGGGTTCCAGGAGGACCGCAGCAAGAGGCCAGACTCTTGGATCTCAGGGAAGGAGCGAGGGAGTCCCGGAAAGTGGATGTGCAAGGCCCAGGCAGGACACTGCAGTTTGCTGGGCTCTCTCAGATCCCAGCAGCCCTGGTGGGGGTGATGTCAGCCGTAGGGAATGGAAAGGGGGGGGGCACACTGGATTTCAGGTGAGCTCTCAGGCCCCTGGGCTGGATTGGTGGGGGCTGGGAGAGGCCTGAAGCCCTGCGTCATCTCCTCTGGGGCTCAGCCTACCGCCCCCTGGCCCGACCTGCTACCCTCGGTGAGGGCCCCACCCTGGCCTGGCTTCCTGCTCCTCCCCAGCCACAGAGTTTTCCCTGCCAAGCTCAGGAGCAAGCCCGGGGGCTTCTGGTCTCTTCAGAGCTTTGGTAGCCTAGCCCCCAGACGTGCAGAGTCCTTATATTCCCTCCTGGAGCCGTTGCCCCTGCCCCCATCCCCGTCATGGACACAATGGTATGGGAAGGGCCCTGTCCAGTGGGTGGGGGGATGCTGGCATGGAGAGGGGGCTTGGCCTCATATCCTGTCAGGCTGCCAAGGGAAGAGAGGAAACAAAAGACTTCCCCCTGCTGAGACAATGAGCCTCCCATTACCTCTCCCCCCCACCACCACTCCCTCCCCACCCCTCCCTTTATGCTCTGACCCCCAGCCCCCTAGCCTCCGTTGTCTCTACCTCCTTGGCGGCGGGTAGCCTCAGGTAGTCTTGGCCTCTGCGCTGAGCTCTGCCCTTCTGTCACTGATGCCTGCTCCCAGACCTGGCTATTTCAGTCCCCTGCCACTCAGTGCTCAGGGCTCCTTCTGTCCCCAGAGCCAAGATTGGGGCCTGGCTGGGCAAGGCTCTGGTGAATGTTAGGGGGTAAATTACACCCTCATTAACAGCTACTGCCAAGTAGGGGCTCCAGGAGGGAAAGCGTCCAAGGCCAAGAGAGAGGCTGCCCTCAGCCTGGCCTGGGTGAGAGAGGGAGAGAAAGGGCACGGGTGTCCTCCAGGTCCTGGAGGTGGGGCTGGAAGGCCATCCTGGTGCTGAGTGTGGAGTCTGGCCCACCTGCTGGCTACTAGCTGAGTGCATTGGACAGGTCACTTAACCTTCTGAGCCTGCCTCATTTTTAAAGTGGATATCATAATAACGCCCATCCTGCCCCTCTAATGGGGTTGTTATGTTTTAAATACGATAATGTTTGGGGGAAAAGAAGAGGAAGTAGGTAGTAAAGCTTTCCTTAGTCTTCTCAATCTCTGCAGCCTCCTCCACACCCCTCGTTCCTACCTCCAGCAGTTTCCGTAAGCATCATGTGACAATAACTCCCAAACCAGTACCTCCAGCCAAAAAGCTCTCTGAGCTGCAAACCCAATGAGCTCAGATCTAGTTGACTTCTGGCCCGGATGCCTGAAGGTACACAGGGATCTGAAACACAGCATGCCCAGCATGTCCCCCATCCCTGCCCCTGTGGTCTCCATTTTACTAGCTCCTACCAGGTTGCCCTTGAGAGTCCCTTGGGCAGCAAGGAGATCAAGTCAGTCAATCCTAAAAGAAATCAGTCCTGAATATTCATTGGAAGGACTGATGCTGAAGCTAAAGCTCCAGTACTTTGGCCACCTGATGCAAAGAACTGACTCATTGGAAAAGACCCTGATGCTGGAAAAGATTGAAGGCAGGAGAAGGGGACGACAGAGGATGAGATAGTTGGACAGCATCACTGACTTGATGAACATGAATTTGAGCAGGCTCCAGGAGTTAGCAATGGACAGGGCAGCCTGGCATGCTGCAGTCCATAGGGTCACAAAGAGTTGGACACGACTGAGCAACTAAACTGAACTGAAGGCTAGGCTTGCAATAGGGCTGCATGCTGGTAAAATAAATCCCTACTTCATCTGGTCTTCCAGCCCTCGGGGAACATGAAGGATGGAAAGAGATGCAGAAGTAAGCTGCCCAAGTCTGAAACTTGAATCATGTTTGATTTCAGTTTCCCTCCTCCCAGCCAGCCTTTGGGTCCTGTCCGCTCTAGTTCCCTGACATCTTTTGAATCCTCCCCCACTCCAACCCTCACACACACAGACACTCACCCATGTCAGTTCAAGCCCTCACTGTCATTCGAAGTACTGGATGTGGTTTCTCTGCCTTCAGTCGTGATCATTTCAATCTATTCTCCAAAGTTGTACAAGCCAAGCAAGGACTTTCTGTACTGATCTGACGGTGTCACTTCTTTGCCTAAAATGCTTCCGGCTCGGGCTTCCCTGGCTGGCATTCAGGGTGGTTAAGACTCCCCACTTCCACTGCAGGGAGCTCGGGTTAGATCCCTGGTTGGGTAAGTTACTGCCTCGAGGTTCAGCCAAAAAAGAAGAATAAAGAAATTACAATATAATAGGATAATAAAAGTTTTTCTTTAAAAAAGAATCTTCAGCTCCCCAGGTACTCAGGACAAGTGCACCCCTGGAAGGTCTTATAAAAATGGAGATTGGTTCTTGCTCACCTCCAGCTCATCCATTGTCACTGCCCTGGCACCCCACACCAGGCGTCGTGAACACTGACAGCTTGAGGACAATCTCACCACATCCATGCTTTTGTACTTGCTGCTCCTTCTGCCTTGAAAGCAACCTTTCCCACCAATCTCCTCCAGGACTCATTCAGACAGCGTTGTCTTCAGACAACTCACCTTGAACCTGCCAGTTGGTTCCGTGTGCTTCCTGCATGATACCATAGGACCCCTCTGCCTACCACCCTTTGTGCTCAACACATAGCCTCCTGTGTTCTGTTGAGATTTTACGACAATTTCTACCCCTGGATTGTCAAGTCCTAGAAGGCAGAGAATCATGTTGTGTCCCCAGTCCTGTTTCATAGTAATCGTTCTAAAAATAAGCATTGGGTAAATTAAAGATCAGGGTCTTCCCTGCTGGCCTAGTGGTTAGGAATCCACCTTCCAATACAAGTGTGATCCCGGTTCAGGGAACTAGGGCCCTACGTGCCGTGCCACGCGGCAACTAAGCCGCACTGCAACTCCCGAGCCCACATGTTCTAGATGCTGCGCAGTGCAACTAGAGAAAGTCCACTCACGGCAAGGAAGGCCCAGGGAGACAAACAAACAAAAAAAGACAAGCTAAGTAGTCAACAAATATTTATTAGCTTCCCTGGTGGCTCAGAGGTTAAAGCGTCTGCCNTGGTGGGGGCTGGGAGAGGCCTGAAGCCCTGCGTCATCTCCTCTGGGGCTCAGCCTACCGCCCCCTGGCCCGACCTGCTACCCTCGGTGAGGGCCCCACCCTGGCCTGGCTTCCTGCTCCTCCCCAGCCACAGAGTTTTCCCTGCCAAGCTCAGGAGCAAGCCCGGGGGCTTCTGGTCTCTTCAGAGCTTTGGTAGCCTAGCCCCCAGACGTGCAGAGTCCTTATATTCCCTCCTGGAGCCGTTGCCCCTGCCCCCATCCCCGTCATGGACACAATGGTATGGGAAGGGCCCTGTCCAGTGGGTGGGGGGATGCTGGCATGGAGAGGGGGCTTGGCCTCATATCCTGTCAGGCTGCCAAGGGAAGAGAGGAAACAAAAGACTTCCCCCTGCTGAGACAATGAGCCTCCCATTACCTCTCCCCCCCACCACCACTCCCTCCCCACCCCTCCCTTTATGCTCTGACCCCCAGCCCCCTAGCCTCCGTTGTCTCTACCTCCTTGGCGGCGGGTAGCCTCAGGTAGTCTTGGCCTCTGCGCTGAGCTCTGCCCTTCTGTCACTGATGCCTGCTCCCAGACCTGGCTATTTCAGTCCCCTGCCACTCAGTGCTCAGGGCTCCTTCTGTCCCCAGAGCCAAGATTGGGGCCTGGCTGGGCAAGGCTCTGGTGAATGTTAGGGGGTAAATTACACCCTCATTAACAGCTACTGCCAAGTAGGGGCTCCAGGAGGGAAAGCGTCCAAGGCCAAGAGAGAGGCTGCCCTCAGCCTGGCCTGGGTGAGAGAGGGAGAGAAAGGGCACGGGTGTCCTCCAGGTCCTGGAGGTGGGGCTGGAAGGCCATCCTGGTGCTGAGTGTGGAGTCTGGCCCACCTGCTGGCTACTAGCTGAGTGCATTGGACAGGTCACTTAACCTTCTGAGCCTGCCTCATTTTTAAAGTGGATATCATAATAACGCCCATCCTGCCCCTCTAATGGGGTTGTTATGTTTTAAATACGATAATGTTTGGGGGAAAAGAAGAGGAAGTAGGTAGTAAAGCTTTCCTTAGTCTTCTCAATCTCTGCAGCCTCCTCCACACCCCTCGTTCCTACCTCCAGCAGTTTCCGTAAGCATCATGTGACAATAACTCCCAAACCAGTACCTCCAGCCAAAAAGCTCTCTGAGCTGCAAACCCAATGAGCTCAGATCTAGTTGACTTCTGGCCCGGATGCCTGAAGGTACACAGGGATCTGAAACACAGCATGCCCAGCATGTCCCCCATCCCTGCCCCTGTGGTCTCCATTTTACTAGCTCCTACCAGGTTGCCCTTGAGAGTCCCTTGGGCAGCAAGGAGATCAAGTCAGTCAATCCTAAAAGAAATCAGTCCTGAATATTCATTGGAAGGACTGATGCTGAAGCTAAAGCTCCAGTACTTTGGCCACCTGATGCAAAGAACTGACTCATTGGAAAAGACCCTGATGCTGGAAAAGATTGAAGGCAGGAGAAGGGGACGACAGAGGATGAGATAGTTGGACAGCATCACTGACTTGATGAACATGAATTTGAGCAGGCTCCAGGAGTTAGCAATGGACAGGGCAGCCTGGCATGCTGCAGTCCATAGGGTCACAAAGAGTTGGACACGACTGAGCAACTAAACTGAACTGAAGGCTAGGCTTGCAATAGGGCTGCATGCTGGTAAAATAAATCCCTACTTCATCTGGTCTTCCAGCCCTCGGGGAACATGAAGGATGGAAAGAGATGCAGAAGTAAGCTGCCCAAGTCTGAAACTTGAATCATGTTTGATTTCAGTTTCCCTCCTCCCAGCCAGCCTTTGGGTCCTGTCCGCTCTAGTTCCCTGACATCTTTTGAATCCTCCCCCACTCCAACCCTCACACACACAGACACTCACCCATGTCAGTTCAAGCCCTCACTGTCATTCGAAGTACTGGATGTGGTTTCTCTGCCTTCAGTCGTGATCATTTCAATCTATTCTCCAAAGTTGTACAAGCCAAGCAAGGACTTTCTGTACTGATCTGACGGTGTCACTTCTTTGCCTAAAATGCTTCCGGCTCGGGCTTCCCTGGCTGGCATTCAGGGTGGTTAAGACTCCCCACTTCCACTGCAGGGAGCTCGGGTTAGATCCCTGGTTGGGTAAGTTACTGCCTCGAGGTTCAGCCAAAAAAGAAGAATAAAGAAATTACAATATAATAGGATAATAAAAGTTTTTCTTTAAAAAAGAATCTTCAGCTCCCCAGGTACTCAGGACAAGTGCACCCCTGGAAGGTCCTGTAAAGATGGAGATTGGTTCTTGCTCACCTCCAGCTCATCCATTGTCACTGCCCTGGCACCCCACACCAGGCGTCGTGAACACTGACAGCTTGAGGACAATCTCACCACATCCATGCTTTTGTACTTGCTGCTCCTTCTGCCTTGAAAGCAACCTTTCCCACCAATCTCCTCCAGGACTCATTCAGACAGCGTTGTCTTCAGACAACTCACCTTGAACCTGCCAGTTGGTTCCGTGTGCTTCCTGCATGATACCATAGGACCCCTCTGCCTACCACCCTTTGTGCTCAACACATAGCCTCCTGTGTTCTGTTGAGATTTTACGACAATTTCTACCCCTGGATTGTCAAGTCCTAGAAGGCAGAGAATCATGTTGTGTCCCCAGTCCTGTTTCATAGTAATCGTTCTAAAAATAAGCATTGGGTAAATTAAAGATCAGGGTCTTCCCTGCTGGCCTAGTGGTTAGGAATCCAGCTTCCAATGCAAGTGTGATCCCGGTTCAGGGAACTAGGGCCCTACGTGCCGTGCCACGCGGCAACTAAGCTGCACTGCAACTCCCGAGCCCACATGTTCTAGATGCTGCACAGTGCAACTAGAGAAAGTCCACTCACGGCAAGGAAGGCCCAGGGAGACAAACAAACAAAAAAAGACAAGCTAAGTAGTCAACAAATATTTATTAGCTTCCCTGGTGGCTCAGAGGTTAAAGCGTCTGCCTCCAATGCGGGAGACCCGGGTTCGATCCCTGGGTCGGGAAGATCCCCTGGAGAAGGAACTGGCAATCCACTCCAGTATTCTTGCCTGGAGAATCCTGTGGACAGAGAAGCCTAGTAGGTTACAGTCCATGGGGTCGCAAAGAGTCGGACACGACTGAGCGACTTCACCTTCACTATGAGAGAGGCTTGCATGGGACTTCATGTAAACACAAGATGTAACCTTTTACGAAGCTTAGAGCCACACACAAGCAAATACACAGTCACTAATAAATTGCATTAATAAAAGCACATGTCTATTACAACTTTGTATATGATGAGTTCAGGAAGGTTTGTGGTGGTCATGTAAGGAGTGGATTCAGATTTTGTGGGCCCTGATGTTTTTACAATTTGGGGGAACCTGCTTTAAGAAAACAAAAATAAAACCATGAATATTAAATTAGGTGTAAGTTAAAGTTTACTTAGATTGAGCAATCACAACTGGCTGTAATGTTAAGATGACAGACACCATAAATATCACAAAAATCTAGAAAAACAATACAATATTTGTAGTTAGTAACTGCCAACACATCACTATAATTCTATCACGTCCTGTCTGTTAGATGTGAACTCAACAATTTGGGGGAACCTGCTCTAAGAAAACAAAAATAAAACCATGAATATTAAATTAGGTGTAAGTTAAAGTTTACTTAGATTGAGCAATCACAACTGGCTGTAATGTTAAGATGACAGACACCATAAATATCACAAAAATCTAGAAAAACAATACAATATTTGTAGTTAGTAACTGCCAACACATCACTATAATTCTATCACGTCCTGTCTGTTAGATGTGAACTCTGACCATCTCGTCGTATTATGATTTTCTATTATTTTCTACTCTCTCTCTTTCTCTAGTATGGCTGATTGAATTTTTTTCTTTCATTATTGAGAATTTATAAAACTCTCATTGAGCTTTACAACTTATTGTTACCATCAAAATCTCTATCAAATTCCTTTTGTGTAAGAGGTGTGAGATTTGGGGCCATTTCAAATGTTCTCCTGCTGTGACTAACCTTGAAAACTGTTTAAAAGGATGGTACTCATTAACTAGGGTGGTAGGAGGAGCCTGGAAAGTGAGCGGTGCCTAAACTTAAAAATTTCTGAGCTCCCAGATAAACTTAACTCTAGACTTTGACAGTCAGGTGGACCTTACAAGGAGGGGCTGGGATATGGGAAAAGGAGAAACAATTTCTACAACTGATGTTGAAAGGGATGGCTTCTTTGTTGTTTGTTTAATATATAACGAAAAAAAAAAAAAAAAACCTAATTCCAAGTCCACTCCAGACAACTAACCATGTGGCTAGCAAAAAGAAAACCCTACCAGCTGTTGAGGGTGGGGGGTGCCCCAAACAGGTATTGCCACTGGCAGTATATCGATCATGGACAAGGAACAGGGGCAATAGCCTAATATCTGGGGTGGGAAAACAGCGAAGTACTCTAAAGTGCCCTAATAATGAAGAAAGGTGGGCTCGAGACTTGAGGTCTGCGGAGCCAGCGTCAAACCAGGTAGTGCCACGGATGCTCACCTGTGTGATTTAACTCAGTGGATACTGAATTAGCTTACCTCCAAAGTGGTTCTGGGTGGTTGGAAGCTGGAAGAAATGATCTCACACCCACAGAAGAGACGGAGCATGGTTTTTGAACATTTGAGGGTATCATCTCCATGGACGAGGGAAATAATGGGATTTCCACCAGAGCATAGATCTTTGAGGTCAAGAGCCCTGCTTTACAAACAAATCTTACAAAGTAGCAAAGTGATCACTTGGCACATAGTAGATGTTCAATAAAGGTTTCGTTTTATTCACTCTTTGGTAAACACTAGGTGACTAGCCTTTGACTGTGTGGATCACAACCAACTGTGGAAAATTCTGAGAGAGATGGGAATACCAGACCACCTAACCTGCCTCTTGAGAAACCTGTATGCAGGTCAGGAAGCAACAGTTAGAACTGGACATGGAACAACAGACTGGTTCCAAATAGGAAAAGGAGTACGTCAAGGCTGTATATTGTCACCCTGCTTATTTAACTTATATGCAGAGTACATCACGAGAAACGCTGGACTGGAAGAAACACAAGCTGGAATCAAGATTGCTGGGAGAAATATCAATAACCTCAGATATACAGATGACACCACCCTTATGGCAGAAAGTGAGGAGGAGGTAAAAAGTCTCTTGATGAAAGTGAAAGAGGAGAGTGAAAAAGTTGGCTTAAAGCTCAACATTCAG
>SJYX01006860.1:266825-303246 GCA_006410675.1 Oreotragus oreotragus
TGTGAAGGCCCGCTCAGCGGCTTTCCAGCTACGTGACCTTTAGCAAAAACTTGACCCGTGAGCCCCAGCTCTCTCATCCAACCCTTGGAAATAGGAGGCCTCTCTCCCAGGGCTCCAAGGATTAAATGAGGTGACACCTTGATAGTTTTTATATGCTGGCCCAAGGGTTTTTGTCCTAAACCTTTTAATTTTTTTTACAGTTTTATTGGGATATGATTCATTTACCTTATGATTCACCCATTTAAAATGTATAATTCATTGGCTTGTAACATATTCACAGAGTTGTGCAACCATCCCCGTAATTAATTTTAGAACATTTCAGCACCTCAGAAAGACACATATTACCCCCTTCCATTAGCTCTCAGCCCCCGGCAAACACTCATCTACTTTTTTGTGTCTAGATTTGCCCATTCTGAATCTTTCATACACATGTTGTCATACGATACAGTCTTGTGACTGGCTGCTGCTGCTTTCACGTGGCATGATGTTGTCTAGGTTCAGCCGAATTGTAGAATGTATCAGGACTCCATTCCTCCTCATAGCCGAAAAACACTCCGTTGAGTGGCTGTCGCATTTTTTTTATCCATTCATCTGTTAATGGACGTTTAGGTTATTTCCACCTTTTCATTTTTAGCCTTAGGTACTTCCTATACAAGTGGACTTTTTTGTGGTCGCCAGTATTTATGACAGAACAGAATCAAACCCACTTAGGCGGGGAAACTTCTCCCCTGGCCCTGAGGGACTCGAGTGGAGCCCACGGGCCCTCAGGGTCTCCCTGATCTCAGTTCTTCTCCTGCAGAGAGTGAGAGCTGGAGGGAGCAGCTGGCCCTGATTGCAGGCACGGCGGTCGTGGGCGTGGTGCTGGTGTTCGTGGTCATTGTCCTCGCAGTTCTCTGCCTCAGGTGAGCGTCCTGGGCACCTGGAGACCCTGATGGAACCCCCTGGAGCTGGCCGCCCACCCTCTTGCTCCAGGTCGAGGCTCCCTGGATGTCCAGGGAACCTACCTGCTTTCACTTGGAATCCTCTGACTCCTGCTTCT
Organism: Oreotragus oreotragus; assembly: GCA_006410675.1. Taxonomy (NCBI): domain Eukaryota; kingdom Metazoa; phylum Chordata; class Mammalia; order Artiodactyla; family Bovidae; genus Oreotragus; species Oreotragus oreotragus. The sequence continues at coordinate 267,865 of SJYX01006860.1, forward strand.
CTCTTCCCATCCGTTCCCTCTGGAACTCAGTTCCCTCTGGGACATGTGACTCAGTTTACCTCTTCCGTCCCATCCGCTCCAGGAAGCAGAGCAACGGGAGAGAAGCTGAGTACTCGGACAAACACGGCCAGTACCTCATCGGGCACGGTGGGTAGGCCCTTCCTGAAGGACTCGGGGCGAGAGCTGTGAGCCCAGGGCATCTAAGTGCAGTGGGAGTCACTTCTTGGCTAACGGGCCCCGTGTGATTCCCCAGGTACTAAAGTCTACATTGACCCCTTCACTTACGAAGACCCTAATGAGGCTGTCAGGGAGTTTGCAAAAGAGATCGATGTCTCCTACGTCAAGATTGAAGAGGTGATTGGCGCAGGTGAGCAGAAAACGCCTGGGTGCCGGGGAGGAGGGTGGAGTTGGTGGTGGGGTGGACGGCAGGACCAGCCAGAACGCCCGGGAGAGGAGAGCTGACCCGCAGCGTCCTTCCTGAAGGCGAGTTTGGCGAGGTGTGCCGGGGGCGCCTCAAGGCCCCTGGGAAGAAGGAGAGCTGCGTAGCCATCAAGACCCTGAAGGGTGGCTACACCGAGCGGCAGCGGCGGGAGTTCCTGAGCGAGGCCTCCATCATGGGCCAGTTCGAGCACCCCAATATCATCCGCCTGGAGGGTGTGGTCACCAACAGCGTGCCAGTCATGATCCTCACCGAGTTCATGGAGAACGGCGCCCTGGACTCCTTCCTGCGGGTGAGACCCCCCCACAACACCCCAGTCCACCCTGCCCACCCCCAGCACCCCAGGGCAGACGGCGGGCCCTGTGTTGCTGCCCCTCCGCCCTTCATCCTCTGACAGGGAAGGTTGAGTCCTGGGACTGGTCTACCCGTGGGGCTGGCCGACCCCAAGATCCGGAGGGGCTGTCATCTATCCTTGTAACAAATATTTACTGAGCATCTTCTTATGCACCCGCCACTGTCCAGAGCCTCGGGAATTCGAGCCCTGAACGTCTCTGCTCTTGGCGAGCTGCTGGTATAATGCGGAGACTGAAAGTTAACAAGTACAAACAAGCTTTTATAGAAAGTAAACAAAATTTCAGATGTGAAAAAAATTAAACAGGCTCATAGAAATGAGAGGAAAGAGCTCATTTTAGCTACTTGAACAAAATTGTATGAAGTTTTATTACATCTTTAAAAAAAAAAAAAAAAAAAAACCTTTTTTTGGCTGCGCCACGTGGCCTATGGCACTTCCCTGACCAGGGATCAAACCTGTGCCCCCTGCAGGGGAAGTGCGGAGTCTTAACCAGTGGACCACCAGGAAAGTCCCCAAAAGGTTTTTCTACATAGNAAAAAAAAAAAAAAAAAAAAAAAACCTTTTTTTGGCTGCGCCACGTGGCCTATGGCACTTCCCTGACCAGGGATCAAACCTGTGCCCCCTGCAGGGGAAGTGCGGAGTCTTAACCAGTGGACCACCAGGAAAGTCCCCAAAAGGTTTTTCTACATAGCAAAACAATGGTAATGTTGAATTTAACAGAATGACAACAACCCCCTGGTATCACCTAATGCCTATATGATACTCATATTTCTCCAGTTGTCCCCAACATGTCCCAGCATCCAGTTCAGGATCAAGCATTGCACTGGTGGTTATTGTTTTGTGTCTTTTTACATCCCAAGACAGCCCTTTGTCGTTCTGATACACTGAAGGGCTGGGCCACTTGTCCATTCAGATGTCTTTTCTAGATTGATTGGATTCTTCCTCGTGGGGTCATTTAGCTTGTTTTTCTGTGTTTCCCATAAGGGAAGCTGTATCTAACATTGTGATAAGTTCAGAATTGTACATCCGTGGCCAGCCTCCATCAGGCGGTGCGGTGCATTTCCCACGGTACTGCATTAGGAAACACAGGCTGCGCGGCTCCCATCACGAGGGATGCTGCGGCGGACGCTGGGGCAGTGTCTTGTGGATGCGGGAGTTTGTTCCATTGTCTGGTCGAAGGAGAGGGAAGGGGGTCTGTCTTAGAAGAGATGGCATCTGGGTAGATGAGAAAGCCAGCCGTGAGAAGATGGGGGCAGGGGGAAGCATACTGGGGACTGAAGAGCCCCCCAGAGTATGTGGGATCTGGTGCGTTTGAGAAGCAGAAAGGCTGGTGAAGCTGAACCAGGTCAGCAGAGGAGCAATGGTGGATCACCTCGTAGTTGGTGGCTGGGTCTCATGGCCTTAGAACTGGGGGTGTGATTAGAAGTCCAAAAGAGGAAGCTTTGGGGAGGATATCAGCAGGAGTGATAGTCGCTCAGTCGTGTACGACTCTTTGCAACCCCAAGGGCTGTAGCCTGCCATGGAATTTTCCTCTGGCATGAGGAGGCAGAGAAGGACAGCCTCCTCTGTCCATGGAATTTTCCAGGCATGAATACTGGAGTGGGTTGCCTATCCCTTTTCCAGGGCATCTTCCCAATCCAGGGATCGAACCTGGGTCTCCTGCATTGCAGGCGGATTCTTTACTGCTGAGCCACCAGGGAAGCCTGTTGATGAGGAGACTGGCAGTCGCTCAGGCCGTGGGGGCTGCAGTGGGTGTGGAGAAGCAGTTGAGTTTGGGGTGTGTTTTGGAGGCATAGCTGGCAGAACTTGTTGACGGATCGTAGGCTGTGAACAGGGCAGAGAGAGGAATCGTGAAGCCTCCGAGGTTTCTACCCTGAGTGCCTGGAAGTGAGGCCACCAACTGAGATGCAAGGTGTGAAGCAGGTGCAGGCTTGGAGGATGGGTTCAGAATTCAGTTTCTGGACTCAGCGTTACTGGCCCTGCCGGCTGCCAAGAATCCCCTGCATGCTAGCTGAACCCAGAGGATGGGCTTAGTTAACCATCCGTGACTGGCGGGCTTACCTGGTGAGAGCAGACTCTAAGAAGGTGAAGGTCGGGCTTTAGACCTTGGTTTTGGTGCTACAGTTACCGATCACACCCGACTCCTCACCATTCTCTTGCATCCTATATACAGTTGGTCCAAGAGGGCTGAGCGAGAGTGTGGCTGGGTCAGCGCCAAGGCACACCTCTCCAGACCTGGAGACAGGTGTCTTCAGAGCACACTCGTAACTGTCATCGCTCCGTTGCTGTCAAATAAAAAGAACGTGTTAGATCCAAACCATTTGTCTAGTATTTCCTGGATGGAATGCACTGTACTAGGTTAAATGGAAGAAAGTATAATCTTTTTTAAATTTTCATTTTTATTTTTTTTTTAACACCGAAACATTTTGTATTGAGGTGTAGCCAATTAACAGTGTTGTGATAGTTTCAGGTAAACAGCGAAGGGACTCAGCCATACATATACACGTACCCGTTCTCCCCCAAACTGCCCTCCCATCCAGGCTGGCACAGAACATTGAGCAGAGTTCCCTGTGCTATGCAGTGGGTTCCCGGCTCCTTTTAATTTGACGAGAGACTTGAGTGCATGTATTTGAAACAGGAACAGTTATAAGCATTGTGTCATGATACTGCAGAGAAAACAGAACTCAAGAGTGAAAGAAAGCAAAAGGGGTTTAGCTGGGATGTTGGCGGGCCTGCCCTACAGGTGGGCGTGAGATGGGTCTGAAAGGGATAAATACGGTTTATTTCTTAATGTATTTGTTTTGATTCATCTGTTTGGCTGTGCCGGGTCTTTGTGGCAGGCAGGATCTTTGATCTTGGTTGCAGCTTTCAGAGTCTTCAGGCGCAGCATGCAGACCCCTAGCTGGGGCTTATGGAATTGTAGTTCCCCGAGCAGGGACTGAAGCCCGGGCCCTCTGTATTGGGAGTGCAGCGTCTCAGCCGCTGGAGCACCGGGGAAGTCCCGTAAATACGGTTTAGAATGTCGGGGAAAGGGGGCATCCTAACTGCGACCCCCACCGTGTGCTTCTCCAGCTGAATGACGGCCAGTTCACCGTGATCCAGCTCGTGGGCATGCTACGCGGCATCGCCTCGGGCATGCGCTACCTCGCCGAGATGAGCTACGTCCACCGAGACCTGGCCGCCCGCAACATCCTGGTCAACAGCAACCTCGTCTGCAAGGTCTCCGACTTTGGCCTCTCCCGATTCCTGGAGGAGAACTCCTCCGACCCCACCTACACAAGCTCTCTGGTGAGGCTGGGGGATACCCGTGTGATCTAGGTTCTTAGGGCCGGGTTGGAAAGGCAGGAGACGGAGGGGCTGACAGCTCTGGTCCAGGCCAGGATGTAGGAGCAGACCTACATTGTGGCGGACGTGGGGACTGGTGGATTAGCTTAAGGAGCTGGCTGCCAAGAGTCTGGGAAAAGAACAGAGTTGGGGAGCGGGCCATTTGGGGCGCCGAAAGAAAGGAGGCCTGAGCTAGGGGAGACGCAGAATGCCCGAGTCCTGGGAGTCCCTCAGCTCACCTTGTCCTCCCTGTCTTTAGGGAGGAAAGATTCCCATCCGCTGGACAGCCCCCGAGGCTATTGCCTTCCGGAAGTTCACCTCTGCCAGTGATGCCTGGAGCTACGGGATTGTCATGTGGGAGGTCATGTCATTTGGGGAGCGGCCATACTGGGATATGAGCAATCAGGATGTAAGTATCCCGTGGTCCCACCAACCTGCCCTGAAATCTCTCGTCTCTTGGGATGTGGGGCGGCAGGGTGGCAGGGGAGGCCGTCTTAGAGAGCTCATCACTGTTGGGTCCTTGAGGTGATGAGGGTGGCATGGTGAGGAGGTGATCTGTGTCTCGGGTTTGATAACAGCTCATCTGATCACAGACGGAGGCAGAGATGGAGGGCAGGCTTGGGAGGTTACATGTCTGGATCATAGCTCAAGAGCTTCTGGGACATTGAGCCACAGCCAGCCTGGGCCTTGGCTGGGAGGGCCCCCCCTAGGTTAGCCCTTCTGGGGGCCTGCAGCACCCATCCTGGCGTCTGTTAAGTTGCCACTTCACTGGGGTCCTTTGGCAGCTTCCTTTTCCCCTTGACGCCCTCACCCAGTGCTTCTTCCACCCATCATTCCAGGTGATCAACGCCATTGAACAGGACTACCGGTTGCCCCCGCCCCCAGACTGCCCCACCTCCCTGCATCAGCTCATGCTGGACTGTTGGCAGAAAGACCGGAATGCGCGGCCCCGCTTCCCTCAGGTGGTCAGCGCCCTCGACAAGATGATCCGGAACCCTGCCAGCCTCAAAATCGTGGCCCGGGAGAATGGCGGGTGAGGACCCCAGAGACCGGGCCCTCTTTCCTGCACTCTGCCACCCTGAGAACCTCGCTTCTGCCCCCCTCCACCCACCACCACCCCAGAAGTATCGGTCCTTTCGGTGGTATGTGGGATGTGCCCTTCTGCCTCTCCAGGCCTGCGGTCTGCGTCCTCACCCTGACACACGCTGGTGCTCAGGGTATCCTCCACATCCTTGCCCCCCAGGGCCTCGCACCCTCTTCTGGATCAGCGGCAGCCTCACTACTCAGCTTTTGGTTCCGTGGGGGAATGGCTTCGAGCCATCAAGATGGGAAGATACGAAGAAAGCTTTGCAGCTGCTGGGTTTGGCTCCTTTGAGCTGGTCAGCCAGATCTCCACTGAGTAAGTCACGGTGGGAGCTGGGGACCGGGGGGGCGGTGGTGAAGGCCAAGCAACCAGGAGGGGTGGAATCTGGGTGACCAGAGTCAGGCTCACAGTTTCAGCCGGGGCCTTTGAGGTCAACTTCTGGTGCCCATTCTCGAGCCCCTCCCTCCGAAAACAGTAACAGCTGCAGGGGCTGAGAGCACGGGAATCTTCCAGGTCAGCTGTGCCCGCCTCACCCCCTTGCACCACCTCGGCCTTGGGCCATCTCGCTCCTGCCTCGAAATCTGCATCTATCTTTGTGCATCTATCTACATTCCAGACCCTGCTCTCACATTAACAACGTGTCAACTCTGGATGTTTTCCCACCCATAAAAGGAGAAGGTTGGCCTGGGTTTTGGAAATCCTTTCCAGCTTTAATGTTAAATGGTTTTACGGTTCCAGTGCCTTCCGAATACTGCTTTCCCTAGTTGGCCTCTCCCTGGTCCTTCTTTCCACCTTTCCATTCCTCTCCCAAGGACTCCTCTCACCCTGGGTTGGAATCACAGAAATAGAAGGACTAGAAATCCAGACACAGAGGGTCCCAGAGGCCCTTTCCTTGGGAAGCCAGTCTTGTCCCAGCAGGTCTGGGCCCCTCCTCCCTGACCGGCTTGAGCCTTCCCTTGACACGGGTTCACTGACATGGGTTTTTGTTTTCCACTTCTCGTTGCTTCTTCTCTCAGCCTCCCCGCATCAGGACGGGGGCTGGGAGCAGTCTGTCTGTGTCTTCTCTCTGGCCCGTTCCTCTCTCCACCCACCCAGCTCCTCCTCCTCCTCTATCTTTGTCCTTTCGATTTTTCCTTTTGATTTCTTTGTCCGGAAGACTTTTCCTTCTGACTTACTTTGTTCTCTGAAGCATTCTTTTGCCAACTTCATCTTACGGGCTTTTCTCTCCCTTTCGTTCCTCTTCTTCCCTGATTCTCTGCCTTTTCTTCTAGTTTCAGCATCCAGGGCGCAGCCTCCCACCCCTTCTCTATCCCTGCGGGTACCTAGCCTCGCCCCCTACTGCGGCTGCACAGAACTGTGGTGGGCGCCTAATTGTCCCCCACCCCGGAAACTGCCTGACAACTGTTGGCCTGACAACTGTTGACGTCTAACCCACTTCCCCGCTGGCCATTCTGATTGGCTGGCACACCCGAGGCAGGGACGGGTTTTTGCTGACCTGGGAGCTTAGTGGTCTCACCTAGCTATTCATTCTTCCCCAGGGACCTGCTCCGAATCGGAGTCACTCTGGCGGGACACCAGAAGAAAATCCTAGCCAGTGTCCAGCACATGAAATCCCAGGCCAAGCCTGGAGCTCCAGGCGGGTCGGTAGCACCGGCCCCCCAGTACTGAACTGCATCTAACTGCACACCTGGCTCCATAGCTCTGGAGCGGCAGGGACTCCAGTGCCCGGGGATCCCTTTCTTCCTGGGGCAGAGTCGGGTGGGGGGTACCCAAGAGGCTTCCATCCCCACGCCCCACTGACTGGATTGCACTTTGAACCCATGGGGGCGGGGAGCTGGCAGTTTGGAGAGAGAGGATTTGGGGATTCTGCAGTGTGGAATCATCACGCTCCCCCCTCTCCCACCGGGCGGGGTGGGGGACCCCAAACCAAGGGTGCAGGAGCCCTTCCCTCAGGATTGGGTGTGACCGGAGGAAAAGGAGCCCCCGGAGTCTGCCAACATCCCAGGATTAGTTGGGCACGATCTCCACAGCCTCCCTTGGATCCCCAATTAGGGCCCCTCCTCACCTTGAAGGGCCACGGCCCTGCAGACCAAAGAGAAGGGGGGACTAGCCTGCGAGCTCGGGAGGCGAGAAGGGGCGTCATGACCCAGTGACGAAATCACTGGACTTGGATGTCCCAACCTTGCTGCTGTCTCTGCCGAACTCAGTTTTCCCTTGTAAATACCCCTCCCCCATCTGCTGCCTTCATATTGAAGGTTTTTGAGTTTTAATTTTTTGGTTTTGGTCTTATTTTTCCTTCCTTTTTTTCCCCCCTGGTTTTTGTTTTGTTTTCTACAGTCCTTGTCATAACTTTTTGTGTTAGAGGGGACCTGTGTCATTATTGCCTCTTCGGCCCAAGTGGAAACAGGGACCTGCTGTTGTGTCTTGTTTCCAGAACAGTGCCTTGGTCACACCACAACCCCCCGACATTTCCCTGTCCCCCCAAGTACCCCCAAGCTGTGTCCATGGGGGGGTGTCGGCAGGGGGCAGTGCTGGAAAACAGCGACAGACACCGGTGCTTGGAGGGGTTCTTAAATTATATTTAAAACGGTTGTTTTGTATAAATAAAAAAATGGGAAGTGTCTTCACTCTGGGGGTGATTAGGAGTGGGAGGGGGGTGATGGGATAGACTTCTGTAGAGGGGGGCTCTGGTATGGAGGGGCTTTTGAGCCAGGCTGACTGAGGGGCCGGAGGTCTGGAGGTAGGGCTGTGGCGGGAGTGGGGGCTGGGTGCTTGGTTCCCAGCCCCAGGGTGTATTTGAGGTGGTGGGGTGGGGGCACTGGAGATGAGTCATTGGCAGCTGCTTCTAACGGCTCCAGATGGCTCTGCCAAGAGCCTGGGGCACCTCCGGGGTGGGGCTGCCCTCCTTCCCCCTACCCGCCCTGGTTTCCGAGCCCTGGCTGAGGGGCTCTATGAGACAGGGGAGGCCTAGAGATCGGGGCCCTGGTCCTACAACCCCAAGATGTGGGGAGAGGGATCTGCTGGGGTGGAGGCCCTGGCAGATGAGGGAGACAGATGTGGGCCAGATGTTGACAGCTGGGATTGGTTTAGAGGCAGTGGGGGGAGTATCTGCATTTGGTTGTAGGGGAGGAGCAGGGGCTGGTGTGGACAACACACAGACCCCCCACGTGTATGTACACACAGGCACATAGCTGGGCTGGGTCTGGAGGACAATTCTCCCTTTCAAGGTGCTGCCCAGGCAGGTTCTCCCAGCCTCTTGGGAAGGGAGGGGAAACCACCTGAGTATCTTCCCCCAGCTTCTCCCTCCTGAGCAGGAAGATGAGGCTGGGGGTCAGTTCCCTGATGTCTTTCTCACCACCTTCAGTTTCCCAGCCTGCCCGCCCCAGGGGACACCCGCAGGGACAGGCCTGGGCCCAGCCCACTTTGTCAAGCTGGTGCAGCCTTGCCATTTTTGCATCTCGGGTGTCCCCTGTTGTGCTGGGGTTGGTGTGTGAGTTGTTCAGTTGTGTCCAATTCTTTGCTGCCCCAAGGACTGTAGCCCACCAGATGCCTCTGTCCATGGAATTTTCCAGGGAAGAACACTAGAGTGGGTTGCCATGTCCTTCTCCAGTGCATCTTCCCAACTCGGATTGAACCTGGGTCTCCCATATTGCGGGCATATTCTTTACTATCTGAGCCACCAGGGAAGCTTCGCTGGGGTGGTACAAGACCCCAAATCCCAGTTTCTGCCCCTCCCAGCCCAGGAAGCCTCCAGGATGGTCCTGTCCCCAGTTTTGTGCCTCTACTACTGCCTTTGGGAATCTCTAATGCTCTGGAATCCTCTGTCGCCTTCCTTGATGACATGGCTCCTGTTTGTACCTCTAACAGGATGGGCGGGACTCTGTCCTGCCCAGGACTTAGGGAGGATGCTGGTCCAGGCCATCTCCTACCCCTGCCAACCAGACATCCAGGCTAGATAAGGAGACCTTAGGTGGGTCAGAGGTCAGGGGAGCCGGACACAGATGAAGAACAGAGAGGCAAAGGGTCAAAGAGCAGGAAAAGGGAGGTCAGTGCAGGGGGACAAGGGGTGGTGCCAGGCATCCAGCTGGGAGTCCTGTGATGCTCAGGTTAAACACAGCCAGCCCAGCTCTAGAGTGTGAACTGCTCCCTCCAGCTAAGAGGCAGAGTGACCTGGCCCGGGGCACCCCTTCCTTCTTGGAGCCCTTTCCCCAACTAACTTGGGTCTTGCTTCCTTGGGTCAGCCACATAAAGGTGGCCCCTGGGCTCATTTGGAGGACAAACAGAGTAAGGATTCCTTTCTAGAACCCAGGGTCCCGCCTGCTTTGGCGTCCCCCTCTCCTTGGTATTTCACATCTGAGCCCAGTGGGCAGCCTTCCTTTTTTTCTTAGAGCCCACGCAAGACGTTCCAGCCCCCTCCCTCAGGACCTGCCTGGTGGAAGGCACAAGGCGTGGGGCTCAGGGCGGGTATGTCTGCACTTTGGCCCTTGGTTGAGGTGAGCTTGTCACTCTTAGTAGGATGGAGCTCCAAGCTCCTCCCAAGCCGGGCCCCAGCACCTACCCTCAGTTACCATAGCGACTCCAGTGCCCTTTGGGTCACAGGCCAGTTCACCCTTTGGAAAAAGCCACATTTCCCATCCTGAGCCTCTGCCCAGAGCTTTAATCTCTTAGAAACAGAAAACCTCAGGATCACCTTTCTCTTACCCAAGTGGGAAGCTCAGAGGCCAAGACCTACAAGAACTAGGATTCCTGGGGTGCCCTCTTTTCTCCTGTATCCCCGGAGCCCCTCACGGGACTTTGTCTAAGGGACAGACAGCCCCTTACCTCCTCAGACCTCACTTCCCCTCCCTGTGGACACTGGAGCATCCAGCCTTAGGTCCCCAGGCCCACGTCTCCCTTCTGTCTCTCCCCACCAAGGTCCACCTCACAGACCCTTCCTCCACCAGAATCATGTGGAAAGTCACATCTCAAAAATAAATAATTTTATCTCTCTTTCTTCTGTGGACAACTCAGAACTGAGCGACTCTGAGGGCTTGCTCTGGACTGGAATCTGAGGGAAAAGAGAAAACGTGGATAAGAGGCAGCCCCAGGCGGGGCACCAAAGCTGTGGGCCGTGGGGCTGGGGCTCACCCGCACTCGGTGGCTTGCCTCTGGCCTGGCTCTGCGTTTTCTCCCTAGAGGGCGTGGCGAGCACACCAGTGATGAAGGTCAGCGCCCACTCCCCGTGTCTGCTCCCCCCAGCCGGCCCTCCTCTGCCCCTTTCCAGAAACTCACCTCCGCCCTTTCCTTCTGGAAACGCATCCTGTGGTCACCGCCGCTGGCACTATGACCACCATGGGCACCAGCAATGGCAACAGGATGGAGGCAAAGTTGGATGCTTCTGGGGTGCGGGGGACAGAAATAGGGGTGTGGGATAAGAGGTGAGGGGGATACGCCCTTCCAGTCCTCAGCTGCCACCCTGGATGGACTGCATTCCCTGCACGTCTCTGGGTCCTGGCTCTCCCTCCAGGAAGCCACCACTCTCAGGGCTTTCAAGACCTTGGTGCCGCCCTCCTGCTCCTGGCGGACACACAACTCCCACAAACCCTTCAGGAGGATGTTCACCCAGCTGGTCCCCCAGAGTCCAGGGTATCAGCTGGGTCAGTGCTTCTCCAAGAGTAGCCCTGGTGTCACTCCCATCAGTCACCTGGAAGCTTTTGAAAAAATGCAGGCATCTTGGGGCCCCACCGAGACCTGCCAAATCCAAGTCTCTAGGGCTGAGTCCCAGAGACAATCTTGCCCCACCCTGATCTTAGGCACAAGGATACAGTCGGAGAATTGCTGGTGCAGAGGCACATGGGGATTATAGTTTGGGATGGAGAAAACTAATAAAAGGTACCAGGGAGGCTAAGAAGGACACAAGAGGGGGGAACAACAGCAGGGTGAGGCACACAGATCACAGAAGTGGGGAGCTCAGGGTCCGAGAGAAGATTCCAGAGTGCTGGGTAGGGCATAGGGACTCTGAGATTCTTTCAGGATACTGATCCTGCTAATCTTTAGGGATCATATCCAAATATTATATTACTACATCTCATATAGTAATATAAGACATTGATAATATACTATCAACTATACATCTATGGGCTTCCTTGGTGGCTCAGACGGTAAAGAATCTGCCTGCAATGAGGGAGACCCAGGTTCGATCCCTGAGTTGGGAAGATCCCCTGGAGAAGGGAATAGCAACCCACTCCAGTATTCTTGCCTGGAAAATCCCATGGACAGAGGAGTCTGGTGAGCTATAATCCACGGGGTCACAAAGAGTCGGACACAACTGAGCAACTAACACACGCACACACACACGTGCACACGCGCACGTACACACACACGCGTACACACACGCACACACACAGGCACACGCATACATCTATAACAGATACTGTAGGTTAATATTATGTACACAGACTTATTCTGTGGCCATTGTTGGTGGGGAAGGTGAGGAGCTTGTGAGGTACAGGTCTGAGGTGAAGTTCTTGCCTGGCTTTTCAGGGGGAGGTACATCCCGTGGCTCCATGCAACGGTCTCCCCCGTAGCCAGGTTCGCACTCACAGGTGAAGTGGGTTCCCTGCTCCCGGCACCGCCCATCATTCTGACAGGGGTTCTGTAGGCACGGGCTGTCTGCAAGGATGGAAGCAGGTGGGAGGGGGTTCTGGGCGGACACTCAGAGCCAGGGAGAGGGGCCTGGGGGCTGGGACACCAGGGAAGAAATTCTCCCAGAGAGATTCGCTGGGGTCCGCTGACCAGGCTTCCAGTCCTGGTTGTATACCCCCGAGATCTGGGGAAACTGCTTACCCTCTTCTGAACTCCATTTTCTTTACCCTATAACGTGGGAATGCTATGCTCACCCCAAGTGCTGAGTAAGGACTAAAGGAGATCTTGAGACACTAATGCAGAGCAGAGAGCAGAGGCTCGGGGAAGACAGGGCCTTTGCCTTGTCCCTCCCGAGAGAAAGAGAGAGAGAGAGAGAGAGAGAGAGAGAGATGAAATGGCAGGAGAGTCCTGATCTTGATGAGATGGGCTCTTCCCAGGACTGGGAGGGCTGGTTTGTCCCAGGTCCAGAGGCTTCCCCCTTCCCCTGCCCCCACTGGGGATGAGGGCTGCTGGAAGCCAAGGGCCTGTCCCAGCTCACCGCGGAAGCAGCCACGAGTGAGGTTCCCCAGGGTGCAGATCTCCCCAGGGCTGCAGCCGAGGGGCTCACATAGCAGGAGCCCCGTGCGTGCGCAGGTGCAGCGCTGGGAGCAGTCGTCGTTCACGAAGCTGTCGCCCTGCTGGAGAGGGAGAAGGCCCGGGAAGCAGGGGCACCGGCTTGGCCTCCAGGATTGGGCTGTCCTTTTGTGCCTGCGCTGCCCCGGGGCCTCCCACTAACAGCCCGGACCTGGTAGTAGATGCCGTTGTTGGTGCAGCCGCAGTGGGCCAGGGGGAGGCTCTGGGCTCCGCTGTAGACATAGCCCGGGAGGCTGGCACAGCCCTCCACACAGGGGCCCTTGCAGCGCCGGGGGGCTGCCAGTGTGGCACAGGAGGCCGGGCAGGGTGTCATACAGCTCTGGTAGACAGTATTGGCTGGACATGACAAGGCTGAGGGGACACAGTCATAGTCAGAAGGTGGCGGAGCAGGGGTAGGCCCCCCGCCACGTATGGAGAAGGTCACCCAACAGAGCACAGAGCTTGCTAGAGGCAGGGAGGACCGGCTTCGTGAGTCTTTGTCTGTGACACTAACTCAGGAGGAGGATCAAAGGTGGGCCTTGGCAGAACGGAGTGGGAAGGGGTGAGGGGTGAGGGCAGGGGAGGGGTTCAGTCGGGAGGACACTGACAACGGGGAGAGTCTAGGGCTGGGGGAACCAAGATGGAAAGCCAAGGCGGGGGCAGCTGTGGGGGCTCAGAGCGGAACGGGGCGGAAAGAGCCGAAGGGGTCAGGGGCCAGCTGCTGGGGCAGGTCAGGGCCTCACCGCAGTGGGTGTGGCCCCGCCAGCTGGCCGGTGCGGCACCCGCCTCCTGGCAGGTGCTGGCATACCCGCTGAGGACCTGGCAACGCAGCTCCTCCTGCTCCTTGGGGTCGCGGGCGGCACACAGGTCAGACACACAGTGCCTGGAGGACAGCAGGGACAGGTGGGGGGCTGTCAGAGATGGGGAGGGAGGCCAGGAGATCCAGCCCTGCAGAAGAGGCCCTGGAAGCCCCATCAAAGAGTGGGCCGGCACGCTGCGGGGGATGTGTGTGCGTGTGTGTGCGTGTGTGAGATAAGGTACTATGCAGGGACTTGTGCCCAACAGAGCCAGTCAGAGAACAGGCCACAGGAGCTGGATAAAGGGTCTCGGGCCCCCGACTCACTCCAGGAAGCTCTCGGGGGCCACAGTCTGGTGACAGACAGCAAAGGGGCCCTCGGGGTCCACCAGCACCCCACACGCCTGGGTGCGGTTGATGAGCTGCAGCTCCTCCGGGCGGCATCCCGACACACCAAGAAAGCCTAGCGCTGCTTCCTCTTTCACTTCCTCCTCCTGTACCGCCCTGGGCAGAGACAGTGAAGATCCAGGTGAGGCCCACTAGGGCTGCGATCGAAGGAACCGGGGAGGGGAGGGCCCGGGCACAGGCTGGGATCCACAGGGCCGGTGCCCCGTAGTCGGCGGGAGAGGTAAGATGTGATGGGGTGAGAAGAATCAGGCCCGTCTGAGCCCTGGGCCTCAGGGCTCCTTCTCTGCTGAGCAAGTGCGGATGAGCTTGTGTGAACAGATTTTAGGTTGGTGCTCACGCCCACCCTGGCCGGCCGCCCCCCACCCCAGGTCAGGGCCTCCCTGCTTTGAACCCCAGCCCTCTCACCTTGAGATGCGGGGGAAGCTTCCCTCGGTCATCTTTACCTCCCAACTATTGCCAAAAGCAAGGAGGTTCTGGGTGACAGCCCCATTGGGCAGCATAAAGTCATTCCTCTTGTTCTGGTCGCAGTTGCCACACAGGCCGAGCACGAGCTTCCGGTAAGTGACGGGCAGGGAGATCACTGCGGGAGGAGGGGGCCCAGGAGTGAGACCCCCCCGCACCACACTTCATCCCTCCCCACCCCTCCTGGGTCGTCTCCCGGAGCTTGAGGCCTTGCTTTCAGGCAGGGGGCCTCTCATGGAGCCCATGGTTTTCCGTGAGGCGGTTTTCCCTCCCCCTTCCCAGGAAGGCTCCCTCTGGCCCTCTGGTTCCCACGCTCAGGCACCTGCATTGTTCTTTCCATTGAAGCTGACCACAAGCTCAAAGTCTGTGATCACGAACAGGCGATCGCTTCGTAGGGAGACCCGCAGCTGGTCGACGGGTTCATAGGGGGCGGTCACCTTCTGACCGTTGACCTGGAGGAAGCAGATGGGAGCCGCAGGGAAGCCTGAATCAATGGGACTCTCGGGCTTCCCTGGTGGCTCAGCGGTAAAGAATCCACCTGCCAACGCAGGAGTGCGTGCATGCTAAGTCGCTTCAGTTGTGTCTGACTCTGTGCGACCCTATGGACTGCAGCCCGCCAGGCTCCTCTGTCCATGGGATTCTCCAGGCCAAGAATCCTGGAGTGGGTGGCCACGCCCTTCTCCAGGGGATCTTCCCAACCCAGGGATTGAACCCACGCCTCTTATGTTCACCTGCACGGGCAGGCAGGTTCTTTACCACAAGCGCCACGCGGGTTCAATTCCTGGTCTGGGAAGATCTCACACACTGTGGAGCAACTAAGCGCGTGCTCCGCAACTGCTGAGCCTGGGCTCTAGAGCCCAGGAGCCGCAACTAGCGCGTTCATGAGTGGCAGCTCCTGAGGCCCGGGCACCTGGAGCCTGCGCTCTGCAGCAAGAGAAGCCACTGCAATGAGACGCCTGAGCACCGCAAGGAAGAGTAGCCCCGCTCACCGCAGCCAGAGGAAGCCCGTGGGCAGCGAGGAGGACCCAGCGCGGCCGAAACTAAATGAATAAATACAATTATATTTAAAAAGGCGACTCTCTGCTGCGTTGGCCTCTGCTTCTCTGCCCATCTCGGGGCCTTGTGGTTCCATCATTCTCTGCAACAGGATACTCCAGGAAGCCTTACTATCCCAAATGCCAAAAGCACCTCTGAGGTCTGCTCCTGTTGCAGCCCCTTTCTTTACAAAAAATAAAAAACAACTGGCAGGTGGGCATCCCTGATGCCTCTTCAGACTGCCTGTCGGATCTTCCCTTCCTCCCAGCCCCTCCTCTCCCCGACCTTACCTGAAATGCTCCTGCCCACCTTGGGCTCCCAAGGAGCTTAAGTGCAACACTGATTCTGATTTCAACTAGGCAGCCTCTGCCAGGAACCTCCCAGGGAATGGGCAGCCCTGGCTCCACCTGCTCCTGGTGGCCTCTCATGGACCGACCTGCCTCCCCCGACCCACCCTGCCTGGCCCAGCTCTTACAACAAGCTCCAGTTCATGCTGGAGCTGGACCGTGTAGCCGTAGACCATCACGATGATTTCGTGCAGGAAGATGGGGTTGTGGGACGCATACATCTTGTTGCGTCCCTCCACGATGAAGGGCTCCACGCCATTGGGGAGCACATCCACGGTCTTGACCAGATAGTAGGTCATGCGGCCCTGGAAACGGTAGCCGAGGCCATCAAACGTGTGGTAAGTGGGGTCCCCATAAACCGTGCATCGCTCCGACCCTGCCAAGAAGAGCCAGCACTGAGGAGGAATGGCCTTGCCCAGGAGGATGGCCCCAGGGCCCCTCACCCGCCTGCCCCCGGTGCCTCCTGGTCCCTGAACTTCGTATTTCCGCCCTCTCCCTCTCCCAGCTTGGGACGACCTCCCTTGCCTGGTGCGCTCTGTCTGCCCTGAAGGTAGGTCCCAGGGAGAGTCTGCGGGCGACCAGGGAGCTGCTGAGAGGTGGGAGCCCACCTCTGTCCCTGTCAGCAGCTCCCCTCCCAAGAGCCCACAGCCTGGGCGCCCCCGCCTGCGCCTCCCGAGGGCCCCCTTACTGTAGGGTTTGCAGATTTCTTTGCCGTCCTCGTCGGTCTTGCACCGGGAGCTGGCGGGGCAGGCAAAGGCCCGGCACTGAATGGCTCCCGCCCGGCAGGTACACCTCTGGGAGCAGCTGCTGGAAAACCAGGCGTTACCCTCCTGCAGACGCCACGGGAAGAACGAGGAGTGAGGAGGGAAGGGCCAGCTCTCTTTCCCCGACGACTGCAGTCTAAGCCCACAGTCTGATGGCTCACTTGGCACAGGCCAGAGGCAGTCCCAGTGCCATGGCACCCTTTGTCCCTGTAGCGCCCCCTAGAGGCACTGCGCTAAGTGTCTCAGGAGGTACTGCTGAACCCATCTTCCAGATGAGGAAACTGAGGTCACAGAAGCCCTGTGACTCATGAGGGGTACCACCAAGATCTTCAAACCAAGGCCACTCTACCATGCCTCAGTCCTCACATCCAAACCACACACCCTCCACCCCAGTCCTGGCAGGAGGCCACCCAGGCTGGCCACCAGCCTTCACACCCAGCACCAGCCGCAGCAGCACAGGCCAGGGGAAGGCGGCATCCTGAAGGTGTGTGGGTGGCCCCCCTACCCCTACTTCCCATTCCCCACTCACGGGGAGGAATCTGCCCCGGGCGTCCCGGCAGCCACACTGACTCCTGGGCACACACCGCCGCTCCTTGAGCACGTAGCCGGGCTCACAGACGCAGCCAGGAGGCCACCCAGGCTGGCCACCAGCCTTCACACCCAGCACCAGCCGCAGCAGCACAGGCCAGGGGAAGGCGGCATCCTGAAGGTGTGTGGGTGGCCCCCCTACCCCTACTTCCCATTCCCCACTCACGGGGAGGAATCTGCCCCGGGCGTCCCGGCAGCCACACTGACTCCTGGGCACACACCGCCGCTCCTTGAGCACGTAGCCGGGCTCACAGACGCAGCCCTCCTCGCAGGTGGAGGGACCCCTGGAGCCTTTGCACCGGCCTTCCGGGTTGTTGCAGGTAGGGGGGCAATGGGGGAAGCAGTTGGTGTAGACGTAGTGGGGAGGGCAGTCCAGAGCTGGAAGGGTGGGGGAGAAACGCGGACTGAGCGTGGGCTCCGTGGCGGGCCTGAGCTGGAAGGGTGGGGGAGAAACGCGGACTGAGCGTGGGCTCCGTGCCGGGCCTGAGCTGGAAGGGTAGGGGAGAAACGCGGACTGGGCGTGGGCTCCGTGGCGGGCCTGAGCTGGAAGGGTGGGGGAAAAACGCGGACTGAGCCTGGGCTCCGTGGCGGGCCTGGGGACAGATAGAGCAAGAATGGTCCTCCCTTCTTCCGTGGGAGCCTGTGGTCGGGCAGCAGGTGCAGCGCGACCTTGGTGCATCTGGGCAGCAAGCACGCAACTGGCCTGTGTACCGGCATGACAGGAGCCCAGGGCAGGGAGGGACTCACCCTGCTGGGGGAGCTAAGTAAACCCCTTTGAGCAGAAGTAGACGTTCAGACAGCGAGAGTCCACAACATGAAGATGTCAGTTCTCCCTAAATTAATTTTATTACCGTTATTAGGTCGCGTGGGGCCACATCTGGGGTCTTAGTTCCCCAACTGGGGATCGAACCTGTGCACCCTGTAGTCCTAACCACTGGACTGCCCAGGAATTCCCTCCCTAAGATAATTTGTACATTTAATATGATAGCAATAAAATATACCAACAGGATTGGGGTTTTTTTTTTTGTTTGTTTAAATAGGGAAAGATGACATTAAAGTGGAGATGAGGATATAAACAAACCAAAAAAGCTGGGAAAACTCTAAACCAAAACAAACAAACAAAAAAAAACTAAATGTCCCTGCCAGAAATCTAAACACTACTTAAACTCTCAATGATCACAACATTGTGTTGCTAGTAAATGAAGCTAAATGGAGCAGTGGAAGAGGAGAAAAAGCCCAAAGAGGAACTCAAATACACATGGGAATTTAATATAAAATGTGACATCTGAGTCAGTGGAAAAAGAGACTGGTCATTTAATAATACTGGGAAAAAATAAACATGAAGCTGATTGAGTTCTCACCCTACACACCAGGATACATCCCCACGGATCAAAATATTTAAATATACAAAAAAAGAAACCATACAAATGCTAGGGCAAAATGTAGGCAAATTTTTTAACTTCAGAGTAGGGAAGGCGTTTGTAACTGGGGCTCAAAATGCAGAAGCCATAAAACAAAGATTGTTATATCTGACCTCGTAAATACATACATACATATATATATATTTCTGCATGGTAAAAAAATAAAAAGTCAAAGATGAAAAAAAAAGACATGGAAACATTTTTTTGACTCATAGCACTAATGAAGGGCTGGCTACTCTCTGTAGCAGACAAAGGACATCTATAAAATATTTCAATAAAGGGCAACAAACCAGTGGAAAAATGGTGAATAGGTAGGAAGAAATCACAGGAAGGGAAATCCAAACGGCTCCTGAATGTATGAAAGAATGCACAACCTCACTCATAATAGGAAAAATACAAATTAAGACTCTTTTTATCTTTCACTTATCAGATTGGCAAAAATCCAAAAGCATGATAATACTCTGTGTTGGCGAGGCTGTGGGGAAATGGGCAGTGTTGCTGGTGGGAATGTAAATGCCTCAACCTCTATGGAAGGCCATTTGGCAAGATCTCTCCAAAGCATAAATCCACACAATCCTCGATCCAACAGTTCCACTGCTAGGGATTATCCTACAGACAAGAGACACACACATAGGAAGCTGCATCTGCGTAAGGTTATGCATCGCAGCACTGTTTGCAATAGCCAAAGACTGGAAACAACTAGGAAGTCCATCAATAGAAACTAGTTAAAACGATGACAAATGAATTATGACATGTCTGCAAAAGAGAGTAAGGATGCTTTTTACATATCTGACGAGGAAGGGCACCCAAGTGAAAAAAAATGAAGCAGACACGACTGTGTTCTGTCTGTTGTTTGTAAGAAAACATGGGAAATAGATTCGCATTTGTTTGTATGTGCAGATAGAAAAGGCTTTTGGAAAAAATACTCAGATGTGGATAAGAGCAGGCTGGGGCCCGGGCCCCAGAGTCAGGATGAAAAGAGACTTTTCACTGGGAATCTTCTGATACTTTTTAAAATTTTGAACCATAGGAATGCAGCACATATGAAAAACACGTTACTGTTTTAAAATTTTAAAAGTTCTGAGATTAAATAGCAGTGCTGGTTGTATAACCTTGTGAAGATACTGAACATCCATGAGTTGTATCCTTTTTTTTTTTTTTTGCGAATCGTGTGGCATGTGGGCTTTCAGTTTCCTGAGCAGAGATCGAACCCACACTCCCTGCAGTGGAATCTTAACCCCTGAATCACTAGGGAAATCCCCAAATTGTATACTTTTAAAGGGTAGAAAAATACAGTATGTGAATAATAATTTAAAAAAAATTTTTTTTAAGGAAAGAGTTAGAGAAGAATGCCTTGGAATCTGCCAGGAGAGGAGAATAAAGAACTTTTGGGGTGCAGGGAAGGGTGTAAAAAAAGGCAGGAAGGGGTGTGGGAAAGCGAGGCCCACGTGGGGAACAGGATGGTTTGTTGCAGGTGATGCCGGTCACAAGTAACAGGGGGAGTCGGGGGTGGAGAGCTCACAGGATCTCAGACATCTCAGAGAGGAGCTCGGACTTGCAGGCACAATGCTCGCAGGTGTGACATGATCACATTTCCTTTGGAACAACGGTGCTGAGAAGCAGCCTGTGCCATCCTGCGACAGCAGGCACCGGCTAAGAGCTTACTGTAAATGGTCCACATTAGAGAAAAGGAGGCCAGAAATAGGTCAGAAAACACCAAAAAGAAGAATGGAGGAGCTTTCAGGGCTCCACAGACGGGGGCCTTCCCTGGTGGTCCAGCGGCTAAGACGCCACTCTGCCAGTGCAGGGGCACTGGGGCTCGATCCCCGATTCGGGAACTAGATCCCACGTGCGTGCTTAGTCGCTCAGTCGTGTCCGACTCTTTGCGACCCCATGGGCTGTAGCCCACCAGGCTCCTTCGCCCATGGGGATTCTCCAGGCAAGAATACTGGAGTGGGTTGCCATGCCCGCCTCCAGGGGATCTTCTCAACCCAGGAATCGAACCCAGGTCTCCTGCACTGCAGGCGGATTCTTTACTGTTTGAGCCATCAAGGAAGCCCAGACCCCACATGCTGCAGCTAAAGATCCAGCAGGCTGAAACTAAGACCTGGTACAACCAAATAAATAAAAATAAAAGCAATTTTTTTAAAGAAGTACCAAACTCATATTTTTAAAAACAGAGAGAGACACACAGATGAAAAGAAGGTTTGGGAGCAGTCTAGGGGTGGCCAGAGGGGACACTCACGGCAGAAGCTGCTGTTTCTCCAGATGGGAGGCCTGATGCCCTGGGCTTGGCAGGCGGTCGCGAAGGCTTGCAGAGACTGACAGAGGGTGCTGCTCAGGCCTCCAAACTCACAGAGGCTGTCGGTGCATTTGACCAAGAAGGGGCTGAGGATCACACGGCTGGCACACCTTGCCCAGCCCGGAGTCTGAAAGGCTGCCTGGCACTGCTCCTGGGCTCTCTCCAGGTCAGCTGGCTGGCAGGTCGTTTCTGGCTCCTTCTCCGATTCTTCTTTGGTCTTGTCATCATCTCGGCAACTGGGAAGGGAAAGGGGGTCATCACAGGGACAGCCACAGCCTCATCTATGAAAATGACTTGGCGCTCCCAAACCACCCTCTAGACCCCTCCGTCTTCACCTGGAAGCTGGCCTGGGCTCTGACCAGCCTTCCACGTGGGCCCCGTCGCCTCCCACATTTTGAAGCCAAGACAGGAAGACCCAGATGCCACCCCGTCAAGCGATATGCATAGAGGGCCACTCCAGTCTTTCCACCCCAGGTGGGCCATACAGTCCAGAATCCCAACTCGCGTTCCTGTGCCGACAAAGGCAGAGAGTCTTTGGGGACAATTACCTTGGGTCGATCTCCTTATCTTGCCAACTGTCCACATACATGATGTCATCTGGGGCTAGCTCGTCATTAGGCATCAGCAGTTCGTCCTCTTCTTCACCATTGAAGTTCCCGCACATGCCGCAGGTCTGGGTGGGCAGAGGGGAAAGAGGGATCTTCCGCATCGGGGATGGCAGGGGGCATTTGTGGTTGGCACCCCCTTTCCACTCCAGAAGAAAAAGGCACCCCCTCCCTGTAG
Organism: Oreotragus oreotragus; assembly: GCA_006410675.1. NCBI lineage: Eukaryota > Metazoa > Chordata > Mammalia > Artiodactyla > Bovidae > Oreotragus > Oreotragus oreotragus. The sequence continues at coordinate 289,206 of SJYX01006860.1, forward strand.
CTTTTTCCCACTCTTCGGCCGGGCACCCCACTTCCGGCAGGCTGACGCCCCTACGAAGTGACCCAGATGTTTTCCTCACCTTTCCATAATAGGCTTTTGGGATTTCGATCTTGAGGAAACCATTGCCGTCAAACTTGACTTCCACCCCAATGCTGATGGTGAGCGCCACGTAGCCGTCCCTGGAAGTGACTCTGACCCCCCGGATCTGGGAGGTCGCGGGCAGGGGGACCCATGTGCCGTTGATCTACAGAGGAAGGCAGGACGCGTGAGCAGCAGGAAGGACCAGAGTCCACGCCCCCCCCCACCGCCCAGCTCACCAGCGCGCGGTCCTTCTTCAGGGTGACCAGGGTACCGAAGACGTGTACGTAGACCTCGCGGAGGTAGAAAGCGTGGGCTTGGTCTTGCCGCTTCCCATTCTTGCCACTGATCTTGAAGAAAGGCAGGTCCATGGTGGAGTGGCACGTTTTCGCCAAGACGTAAGTGCAGGCGCCTTGGACGGCGTGGTAACTGCCATCGAAGCTTATGTACTGGGACCTGTCCTGGATCTGGCACACTCCCATCCCTGGAGGACAGAAAGGCGGCTGAGGAGTGGTCCAGCCTCCAGCAAGAACAGGCCTTCTCCCCACCTTCAAGGAAAGGATGTGGAGGAGAGGGAGCCTCAGAAGGGAAGGGGACAAAGAAAAGAGTCAAGACCCGAGGAGGTGGAGCAGGTGCCGCTCGGCCGGGACACTTTTGATATCCTGAGTTCACGACTGCCATGCGAGCCGTGAGTGAACCCCGAGGAGCCCTCCTGGACGGAGGGGTGGTTTTGGTGGCTGAAGGTCCTCCTCCACGCTCGGTGGGCCTCCTACCTGCCCCCCGGCACCGCAACAGCCCATCGCGGGGCCAGCACATCTGGCCAGGCTTGCAGGCGGTTTGGAAGCAGGAGACGTTGTTGTGGATGGAGCAGGTGCAGAGCCGGGAACACGAGCTGTCTGTGTACCATCTCTCCCCCACCTGTGGGGCGCGGACATCAGTGGAGCCGACAGAAACTTGGAAGCTGGAGAGGGACGGAGGCCTCCCCCACACCACTGCACCCCGGGGCCCCCAAGAGGTCAGCGTTGTTCGGCCTCCCGCCTCCATCACCAGCCTTTCTCAAGCTCCAGGCTTCTGAATTTTGCTTCTCAGCCCCCAGCACTGCCCCTCCCCTACACCTCTTTGCAGGCTCTGAGCCCTCTGGCCCCCAACTCATGGAGGCCCCCTTGCAGTCTGGCTTCTCACCGAGTGGTAGGCGCCCCCGGGGCTGGTGCAGCCACACTCGCCGAGGGGCACACAGGTGGTCCCGCTCAGGATGTGGCCTCTCTGACACTCGCACCCCTCGGCACAGGGCAGCGAAGACGGGCAGTACGACGGGGTGCTCAGGCTGAGACAGGTGGCCGGGCAGGGGTCGGCGCAGGGGCTGTATCTGCTGCCTGACGGACACTTCAGAGCTAAGAAGAGATTGGCGTGTAGGAAGAGTCATTTCCGGCTCTCTGGACTTTGGGGACTGAAGAGCTCCTAAGGGCTTCTCTTGTGGTCCAGCAGTTAAGAATCCGCCTGCTCACGCAGGAGACACGGGTTCGATCCCTGATCTGGGAAGACCCCACGTGCCGTGGAGCAATTAAGCCGGTGAGCCACAACTACTGAGCCTGTGCTCCAGAGCCTGGGGGCCGCAACTACTGAAGCCCACGTGCCCTAGAGCCCGTGCCTTGTAACGAGAGAAGCCACTGCAAGAAGCCCGAGCCCCGAAACTAGAGAAGAACCCGCGCGGCCACGAAGACCCAGCGCAGCCAAATTAAATTAATTAATTAAAAAATTTTAATGGATTAAAAAAAAAGAATTCCTAAGAGAGAATTCCCTGGCGGTTCAGTGGTTAAGACTCCTCGCTTTCACTGCTGAGGGCACAGGTTCAACCCCTGGCGGGGGAACTAAGATCCTACAAACAACACAGGACAAAAAAAATTTTAAAGAGTGCTCCTGGAAGTGTCAGATGAATGGATTAACAAAAAGGGATCCATCCGTACAATGGAATATGATTCAGCCTTACAAGGAAGGAAATTCTGGAGCCTGCTGCAACATGGGTGAAACTTGGGGACATTATACTAAGATAAGCTAGTCACAAAAAGATGAATACTGTGTGATTTCACTTAGATGAGGTCTCTAGAGTGCGCGAATGCACAGAGATAGAGAGTAGATGGTGCTTGCCAGGGGCTGGGGGGAGAGGGATGGGGACCTGTGTTTAACGGGGACAGAGTTTCAGTTTGGGAAGAAGAAAAAGTTCTGGAAACAATGGAGATAATGGTTGCATGACAAGGTGAATGCACTTAATGGTGCTGAACTGGACACTTAAAAATTTGTTACAATGGTAATTTTTGTGTTCTGTATATTTTACTACAATTAAAAAAAAAAAAAGAGTTCCTGGGAAAGAGGAAGAAAGGTCATCACACGGGGAAGATGGGAAGGAGACACAGTAGCAAAATGAGGTCAGAACTTTTTGGTGCTGGTAAGTCGCTTCAGGTCTGACTCTTTGTGACGCTATGGACTGTAGCCTGCCAGGCTGCTCTGACCGTGGGGATTCTCCAGGCAAGAATACTGGGGCGGGTTGCCATGCCCTTCTCCAGGGGGTCTTCTGACCCAGGTCTCTTAGGTCCCGACCTGCATCTCTTACGTCTCCTGCATTGACAGGCAGGTTCTTCACCACTAGTGCCATTGGTGAGGTGAAAGTCAGACGGAGGCTCCCAGCCGAGGGAGTCGAGGGGAAGATGGGGGCTAGGCTCCAAGAGACTGGAGAGTGAGGGACAGAGGGTATCCCACATGGGGGCTGGGGGCCGGGCTGTGGACGGGAGAGGAGAGCGGAAGAGCAGAACTGAGGGAGAGGGAGAGAGGGCGGGGCTCAGGGGACCCCGCCAGGCCACTCACGGCAGAAGGTGCTGCTCCGCCAGGTGAGGACCTGGCCTGCACGGGCGCACAGGGACGCGTAGGCCTGCAGGGAGCGGCACAGGGTGAACGTATCGCCCTTGGTCCCACACTGGCCGTACACACAGCTGATGAAGCTGGCCTGTGGGGCCACCACCCTGTGGCACGTGGAGAAGGGTCCTAGTGGATGAAACGAGGTAGGTGAGCGTGAGCCTCGGGAGGAAGCGGAACCACGAGGCTGCTCTGGGGCAAAGTCTCCATCCACTTCCATCCAAACCCGTGATTAAGAACCTACTGACTGATGCAAAAACCCCACAGATCCATCAGCGCCCCCAGGGGACCACTGCTCTATTTCCTGTCTCACCTCCCTCCCTCAGTGATCAGCCCCCCTCCTCCGTCTTCTGTCCCGGGGGTGGCCCCTGCGTGGCTTACCTTGGGGATTCACCAAGATATCACAGTTCTTACTCCAGGGGTCAGTTTCATTCTTTTCCAGGCACCTGGGGGGCCTGGCGTCTGCAGCAAAGCAGCTAACAGAGGAGGAGGGGAAGGGACAGGAATTTAGGATCAGAGGACACTTCCCAAAAGCCAAAGCAGACATGGAGAGGGAAGCGGGGAGGGGAACCAGGGTGGGAGAGGAGAACAGAGTGAGGGCCTTGAGTAGTAAGGTCAGCAGATGCAGCAAGGAGAAAGGTTAGATCTCAGGGTGGACTTCCCCAGAGACAGGTCAGGAAGCCCGGGAGAAATCAGCAGGCAGGGGTGTAGGAGGTTGGAACAACCTTCCATCAACTCCAGGAGAGACTGGGGACACCGCCAGGCTGCCTGCCAAGCGGGCAGCTCCCCACCCCGGTCCGGCTCCCCGCTCTCCCCATTCCCGGCTCACCCAGATTCAGATAACTCATTTAGTTTCCAGGAGGCCCCCAGGCGCAGGGAGTCGACGGCAGGTCTTTTATCAGGCTGCAGGTTGTCGTCCAGGCTGTTGTTGTTGTAGTTCCCTGGGGGACCGAGCAGTCAGAGAGGCCGCAGGCTCCCAGGGCCAAGAAGCCACCCTCTCCCCAAGAGAAGCCTTTTCTCTTCCTTCATCTTCGGCTTCCCTTCACGCCTACCCTCACACACAAGGCCCTCAACCAGATCGCCAAGCACCTGTTCACGTGTGGGTGAGGAAGAGCCCTGAGAGGCTCGGGCTGCCCGTGGCCCCGCTTCGCCTGCACGTGCCCAGGGAACTCACCACACATCCCACAGAGTCGGCCGGCATAGGAGGAGGGAGCGGTCACTTCCACCAGGTGGTACCCATCGTAGCGAACTTGAAGCCCGAAGTCCGTGTAAAGGAGGATAAAGGAGCCACTGGACCTCACGGTCATCCGGCCGTGCGCAAACCACAGGGGCAGAGCCACCTGGCGACCGTCCAGCTACAGAGGTAGGGAGGACTAGGTAGGGAAAGGCTCCGGGGACAGAGACCAGGGAGCAGGCGGGGGGTGGGGGGGATGGCGGGTGTGTCTCAGAANCAGAGCCACCTGGCGACCGTCCAGCTACAGAGGTAGGGAGGACTAGGTAGGGAAAGGCTCCGGGGACAGAGACCAGGGAGCAGGCGGGGGGTGGGGGGGATGGCGGGTGTGTCTCAGAAACTGGGGTTTCGGTGTAACTGCAGGCAAGGGGGAAGGGAAAAGAGATGCCGCGTGGGCTGGGGGTGGGGCCAGGGAGGCAGGCGCAGGCACGCACCATGACCTTGCGGCCTTTGAGCATCCAGACTCTGATGCCGAAGGCCTGCACCTGGACGGCTTTGACGTAGGAGGCCTCCAAGTTTCCGCTGCGGAACTCGTTGGTGGCGCTCACAAAGAAGTAATCCTCCAGGGACTTCAGTGAGCAAGGCCGGGTCAGGATGTAGGTGCAGGTGCCCATGAAGTGGTGCAGGGCTCCATCGAATGTCAGGTAGTGGGGGTCCCCCCAGACAGTGCAGGTGGCCGACCCTGGGCACCAGGAGACAGCGTTCAGGGATGCACTCACCTTGATCTGCCATCCTGGCGAGTCCACGTGGTGATGGTACCCACGGCTCATCGGGGTGGTCCGTGAGGCTTGGAGAGGTCAAGGTCAGGGACTGCTCCAGCTTCACTGTCTGGGTTCTTAAAGGCGTTGTTTTGACTCTGGGCAATCACCTTCCAGCCCCTGATTATACCCCAGCTCTCTGCTTTAGGACAGGACCATGCCTCCGCTCAAGGTCACTTGGGCAGCCCCCAGGCTCACCTTGAGGGTGGCAGCCATAGGTGCCATCCTGCTGACCGCACAGCTCCTGGGCCTGGCACTGCCACGGCACACAGCGAGTTCTGTTGGTGCCCTCACAGATGCAGAGCTGTCTGCAGCCTGGTTTGAACCACCGCTCCCCTATCTGGAAGGAAAAGAAGTCATGCCCTGGTCGGGACTTCCCTGATGGTCCAGTGGCTAAGAATCTGCCTTGCAATGCAGGAGAGAGATGCAGGTTCGATCCCAGTTTGGGGAACAGAGATCCCACATGTGCCAAAGCAACTAAGCCTGCGTGTAGCAGCTCCAAAGCCTGCACACACTGGAGTATGGGCGCCACAACTAGAGTCAGTATGCCACCATGAATAGACAAACACACGCTTCTTAAAAGAGAAAGTCATCTTAGCGCTGCTATTCAGATCACTGCCTGCTCCTTGGGAGGGCGTTCGTGTCATCCCAAAGCTCCAGGCTCAGCGCCATTCGCTCATTCAGTCACTCCATTATTTGTCTGTCCACTGTTTCAACAGATAGTTATCATCTGCCTCATGCCAGGCGTCAGGAATTCAGTAATGAACCAGATGGACGATGGCCCTGCCCTAACAGAACTCACAGTCCAGAGGGGACAGTCAACACGTAAACAAGCAGATCCCGTGCCCTAGCCCGTTATGTACCCAGAGGTGACCATCAGGGCACCCAGGGTGTTTCCTGCCATTGGCACTTGCTGCAAGAGTTTAGGGGTGCTTCTCAGGGTGCCATCAGGAGGGCTTCAAGGAGGAGGCAGCATTTCAACAGGACCTCAAAGGAGAAGGTGGCTAACTCAGGTGGTGCCTGGGAGGCCAAGAAGGGGGGAAAGGGGCTGCAAAGAAGGTGAAACTGAAAGAATAAAATGTGGATAAGGAGCGTTCTGAGGGCCAGCCTGGAACACGGCTCTGAGTAGGGGAGAGCCCCGTGGACATCAGGTGGTGGAGGGCTTGGATGGACCTCATCCTCAGGCCTTGCAAAGAAGGAAGAGAGAAGTTTCACAGATCAGGGCCAGCTCCAAGCAGTGCCTCTGAGAAGATGGTTCGGATGGGGTCTAGGTAGCAACTGAGAAATGGACCCTCCGTAGGCAAGAGAATGCGGGTGAGACGCAGACATGCCTGGGCCTTCAGAGGATGAGAAACGAGAAGTGACTCAGGGGAGTGACTGACGGGCAGGGGAGGCGGGGAGGGAGAGGACCGGGGGTCCCAGGTTTTGCTAGGGCCTGGGCTGACTCTGGTGAAAAGTATCGGAATTGAAGAAAGAAAAAGGGGAATTAGACCTAAGCCCTCCTCCTATCCCTCCCTTCACCCCCAGTCTCCTGCCCACGAGCTGGTCAGAGACTTCAGAACCCTCACAAGTGCCTTCTGGCTGCGCCACTGAGAGCGGCCCGGCCCCGGCGGCTCACCTTGAAGTAGCCGGCCGTGGGGTCAAGGCAGCCACACTCGGACTGGGGGACGCACTGGAGCCCGCTGAGGACGAAGCCCTGGTTGCACTCACAGCCCTCCACGCAGCGGTTCTGGCAGGCCATGCCCGAGAACGTGGAATGGCAGGTGTCAGGGCACAGCTTGGCACACAGGGTGTATCTGCTGTTGGGTGGGCAGGCCAGCGCTGGTGGAGGGGGGGCACAGGTGAGGCAGGGTCGGGAGAAGAGGAAAGAGGTAGTTCCCAGCCTGGAGCTCGGAAGGCCCATGACCAGAGGCTTCAGCCCGATCTCCAGAAGAGAGGAACTGGGAGAAACCATCAAGGAACTCAGCCTCCACCCCCTGGGCCTGGAGGGGCCCTGCAGGGAGGTGCCAAGAGGCAGGACCACGGGAGCAGACCCACCAGGAGCCTCGGGAGCTCTGCCGTGAAGGCAGGCCCCAGGGGAGCCAGTCAGAACCCGTGTGGCCCCACCGAGGTGCTCAAGCAGGCCCCCCAGAGAGCTGGGCCAGGACTGGGAGCTGCGGGGCGGCTCCCACCCAGCAGCCTGCATTTTACGTGTATATTGCTCCACCTGGTGTGCATTCACACACATGTGCATCGCTCTCACACCCATACCCTCAGGTCATTGGGAAGGCTTTCTTTTTCTCTTTTTATTTTTAAAAAATCTTTTCCCAAAGAACTTTAATTAAGACTTTAACGGAAATAAAATAGGTCAGCATGTATTCAGGGCCCAGATCAGACGTAACAAAACCAAGCTGAACCCAGGGTGGAAATGCTGTTGCTGTTGAGTCGCTAAGTCGTGTCTGACTCTTTGTGACCCCATGGACTGTAGCCCACCAGGCTTATCCGTCCATGGGAATCTCCAGGCAAGAATACTGGAGTGGGTTTCCATTCCCTTCTCCAGGGGATCTTCCAGACCCAGGGATCAAACCCGAGTCTCCTGCACTGCAGGCGGACTCTACCATCTGAGCCACCAGGGAAGCCTTAGAGTGGAAATACTGCCTGGAAAATCCACAGCTGGGAGGAAGCCCCGGGAAGCCTTCCTGAGTGTGCAGGCGACCGCGTGATTTTCTCAGGGGAGGTTTCCGACTCTGCGGATTTCTTGGTCCTCGTGCAGGGGTAAAGGGGTTCCACCAGGTGCCGCCCCCACACCTCCCGGCCTGTGCCACCATTCTCGGAAGCCACCAGCCCTCTGACGTGTGAGTGTGAAGAAAGGGGCCCGGCATCGTCACACGACTCACGGCAGAACTGGGGTTCCCTCCAGGGCTTCACTGCGTAGCCGGCTTCCTGGCAGGCCTCAGTCAAGGCTGACATGTGGGTACACAGTATCTGCTGCAGCCCCTGGAAGTTGCACATGTCGAGCATGCAGTTGTCGAAGAAGGAAGAGGCCTTGAGGCGAGGCAGGCAGGCCCTAGGGAGAGAGGCCAGGTCAGAAGGGATGAGAGGACAGAACCTCGTTCCTCCCATTTTGATGGGCCCGGGCACGGCCCCTCCCGCTCCTCCCCACGACGTACTGAAAGGCTCCGTAAGCGACCACGAGCCGTCCGCAGTACTCCGGCCTCGACAATGTGTTCTTCAAGGCAGTATCGCAAGACGGGAGAGATGCCTGGTTCTCCTGGCACCTGGAAGAGGCTCACCCCCGCAGGCCCTAAGGACCGAGGCCCGCCTCCATGCCCTCCCGGCCCGGGCAGTCTCCCCGCTCCCGACGCCCCCTAGTGGACAACATCTGAACGCCAAGAGGTGGGGAAACGGCGCGGCCAGCAGGAGGCGGGGCTGCTCAGAGTCGCCTGGGGACCACAGGTGGGGAGGTGGGGTAAGCGTGGTGGCAGTGGACTTCGCGGGGAACCAGAGCCAGGAGAAAGCCAGACGTGGGCGCATACAGAGAGCGCAGCCCAGGAGTGATGCTGGCCAGGGTTCTTGGTTCCTCGAAGGGGCAAAGGAGCAGGAGGGCGGAGTGGGGGCGGGGAGGTCCTCACGCTTGGTCCTCGTCCTCCGCGGTCTGCCAGCTGTTACCCAGCTCCTTCTCATCTCGCGCTGGTCTGCCATCCGGCTTCTGGTTGTCGTTGCTACTGTCGCCGTCGTAGTTGCCGCAGAAACCGCAGAGTTTGCTGGAGTAGGTGCTGCGGGGGCCGGAGAAGGAAGGGTGTTCGTGGAGAGGAAGGGTCTCCATCATCTGAGGGACCACAGAGGGGCGGGGGTCGCTGGAGGCCACGGGCAGAGGCGGGCTGTGGACCGAGAGGTGCAGACAGGGACCCAGGGCTCCACGCCAGGCACCAGGCGCACCGCGACCTCCAGCTCTCGCCCTTAGGCTTATCTTCACGTCCCCAGTCCTCCCGTTCTTCTGCTCACACCCCACCTTCCAGTCATGGCACACTTCTTCCTGGCCCTAAGACATTCCACTTTCCCCCTTGGAATTACTGTTCACTATTTCTTTTTTTTAAATTTTTTGCCAAGACCATGCAGCATACAGGCTCTTAGTCCCCCAACCAGGGATCGAACCTGTGTCCCATGCATTGGAAGCACCAAGTCTTAACAGCTGGACCACCAGGGAAGCCTCCACTATTTCTGTCAAGTCTTTCTTTCCCTTGTTTGGCCATCTGGGGATCTACTCATCCGTGAAGACGGCAGTCAAGAGACCACTGTTTTGAAGGCTCCCACGGCTCATTAGCAACTCCTTCTAGAACATTCCCGAAGCCTTGTGTATATATCCTGCTATTATCCCATGGCCCTGAAAGCATTTCCTCCCCCTCTGCAACCAAAGGGAGGCCTGCTGGTGGAGTTAGGTGTTTCCTACCCATGGCTGAGAATGAACGCCTGGGATGGCAGGAAAAGGGGGGTGGGAGAGTCCCTGAGAGGGAGGGAGGGGCAGAGTGGGAGGAGTGGCAGCCGCCTTGCTGGGTCGCCCCCTCACCTGGGCACACGCACATACAGCTGCTGGTCACCATCCCATCTCACCCGCAGACCGAACGCCGTCTGCAGCTGCACAAACCGCCCGCTTGGAGTCAAGAAGACGCCTTCAGAAGGTATGGCCGGGAGGGTGACTCGCTGACCCCCAACCTGGCAGGTGGGGGGGGGCCGAGGGAGGAGAGGAGAGACAGATCCGGGGATCAAGGAGGACCCCCCAGCTGACTCCCACAACCCCGCGCCGTGCTCGCGGCCTCTTCTGCTCGCCGTGGAACGCCCTGGGGGAGCTGGGCGGCTGAGGCCCCAGCAGCAGCCCCAGAGCGCCGCGCGGAGGACGGCCTTACCAGCGTGCGTCTGCCCTTGAGCAGGGTGACGGTGGTCTCCGACAGAGTCACGGAGACCTTGCTCAGGCAGGACGCGCCCTCCAGTCCTCGCTCCTCACTCTTCGCCGTCACCCTGAAGAACGGCTCTGGGCGGGGAGAGTGGGGCTCAGGGCAGAGCGCCAGCGGGCTCGCTCACTCCAGAACTATTTCTGAGCGCCCACAGAGGGGGGCGCCCCCACCCGACCCTGGGGGGATAAAGCCAGAGGGGAGGCAGGACCCCAGCGGGAGTGGGGCGTCGTCAGAACAGCCTGGGATTGTGTGCCCGGAGAAGCCGTGCCCACCCCTGCTAACGGGGGTCTGCTGCCAGGCAAGCCCTCAGGCCAAGCAGGCCCAGGAGGCAACTGATGCCGAGAGGAGTCTTAACTTGCCTTCTCCCCACGGTCTGGTCCTGAGAAAGTCCTGCTTTGCAGATGGACGTGTCATCCCTCGCTCTACAGTCGGTCCTCTCCCATCTTGCCCCACCATCAGCTCTGGCCCTTCCCCACCGGCCCACGTGCTCCCAGGCCCAGCTCTCCCAACCTCAGACTCCAGGCCCAGGCCGTGGGGATGGGGAGGGGAGGCATCTCCAGGGTCCTACCTGTCGAGTTGCCACAGGGTTGGGCCAAGAGGTAGGTGCACTTGCCCATGAAGTTAAAGTACCTCCCGTCGAAGGTGAAGTAATGAGGGTCTCCATAGACGAAGCAGGTGGCAGTGCCTGCCGAGGGGACACGGGGGACGTGTGAAGCTGGGTTGCCAGGTGGTGCCATGGCCACCTCACCCACCTAGTGGTCCCAGCTCCCCTGGTCAAGGAAGGGATGGGGACCCGGTGTCACACCCACGGGGACAGGCGGGGAGAGCATGAGGGTTCTCACCATAGGGGTGGCATCCGTACTGGCCATGCTTCAGTTGGCACACTGTGTGCGTCCCGCACTTATAGGGCTGGCACGCTATCTGACTGCCGGGCTGGCAGCGGCAACGTTCTGTGCAGTTGGGGCTGAACCACTCCGTCCCTGTCTGAGAGCAAGGGAGCCGGGGTCGCAAGGGTCCCACTCCCAGGCAGACTTTCATCCCATGGTCTCGTCCCCTCCTCCTGCAGACCTCGCATTGTTCAGACTCATCTCCCCGTCGCCGCAGAGATTCCTGCTTGCCCCAGGCCCTTTGCACATGCTGTGTTGCACCCTGTCCCCCTTCCCCCCATCTAAACCATTCCCATACAACCAGCAGAGTTCAGTGCCAGGGTTGCTATCTTCTCAGGAAGACCTTCCAGACCACCCCAACTAGCTGTGGGTACTTCTCTTTCCCAGGACTTAACACAACCACACTTTTATATTAATTTTTGTGATATTTGATAAGCTCCCCCATAAGGGACTTGTGTCTATCTTTACTCGCTATCTCAGCTCCAACACATACCACAGTGCCTGGCAAAGAGTTCTCATTTAATGAATACTTCCTTCTTCCCCAGAANTGTGTCTATCTGTACTCGCTATCTCAGCTCCAACACATACCACAGTGCCTGGCAAAGAGTTCTCATTTAATGAATACTTCCTTCTTCCCCAGAATGTGAATCTGCGCTATTCATGGTGACCCCAATGCCAAGAGGGTTGAAGGTACCCAACTACATTTATTGAATTTATAAGTGAACATAAATCCATATGCGTTTCCCAGGGGAGAGGGAAGAGATGCCTGGCGCTGATGGTTCTGACATCAGCAGATGGTTCTATCCCAGCTACTGCTGAAGCTAATCCCAACACTGACACAGGGACACCTGGGAGACAGGTTAAGAGGGCTGGAGGAGGAAGTCATGCTCAAGGAGACAAGCAGGAACTCTAATGCTCCATGGGAAGAACACCAGAGCTGAAAAGATGTACTATTCAACAATGAATAGCTGACTGCACTTTTATTTAATAGGTTGACTATATTTATCATAAATTGCTAAAAATAATAATTAACATTTAAGTAACTGGTCTGTGTCGGGATCTAATTTCATCTTCACAGCAACCATATGAGGTAAAAAATCTTACTGTGCATGTTTTATAGATATGGAAACAGATTTGAAGAGATCAAGAGAGAACCTTGCCCAGGGTCACTCAGCAAACAAGTGCCGGAGCCAGGTTGCAGCTCAGATCAGCCTGACTCTCGGCGGCTCGGTTTAATATAATGTCCAACAATCCACGTCTGGCCACTGAGCTCTTCAAATGTAGCTGGTGCAGACTGACATGGCTCTAAGTGTGAAATACACATTGGATTTTGAAGACATCGTTGGAAAAAAAAGTCATAAACAATCTCATTAATAACTATTAATTACCTTTTGAAATAGGTAGATGACTGGAGTTAATTTAACCTGTTTCCTTGTACCTTTGTATTTTTTCAAGATTTTTTTTGATGTGGACCATTTTTAAAGTCTTTACTGAATTTGCTACAATATTCCTTTTTTATGTTTTGCTTTGGTTTTTTTTTTTTTTTTTTTTGTTCTTTTTTGGCCCCAAGGCTTGTGGGATCTTAGCTTCCTGACCAGGGATTGAACCGCATCCCCCTGCATTGGAAGGTGAGGTCTTAACCACTGGATCATGAGGGAAGTCCCATACTTTTTTTAAGGTGGCTATCATGACACATAAGTGCCATATGAGGCCTGAATCTGTCCCTTCTGGACAGCACTGGCCGGCAGCCTCCTGAAACTCTGGGGGCACCCAGGGGCAATCAATAAGGAGAGACAAGACTAGTATCCCCTCTCCCTTGACGGATCCTGTCAGAATTTGCAAATTCCTTGTTTGTTTGTTTTGTTTTGGCTATATCTCTCAGCTTTCGAGATCTTAGTTCCCCAGTGAGGGATTGAACCCAGGGCCCTGTCAGTGAAAGTGCTGAGTTCTAACCACTAGACAACCAGGGAATTCCCTGCAAGTTCCTTTGGAAGAAGGTTCTGGAATGCTTCATTCTGCCCTGAAAATGTCTGAATGTACTCAGTGTCTGGGGCTCTCTGTATACCCCTGATTTTCCTCAGGATGGAGATAAGGGCCCTGCGATACCTGGCTGGTCTAGGGTCCAGTGCCTCATGGCTGCCTGTACAGGATGGAGAAATACAAAAATTTCAAAGCTTCCAGGAGCACCGAGGACAGGGCCTCAGGACGGCAGGATCTTCTGCACAGCCTAGAGTCAGGCTGGGCCAAAGTGACCGCTTAACAGATATTTATTGTGTGAACAGAGTGACCACCAAAAACCACACGCCACGAGACTTTCCCGGCGGTCCAGTGGCTAAGGCTCTGCGCCTCCACTGCAAGGGCTGAGGGTTCAACCCCTGGCTGGGGAACTATGAATGAAAGACTCCAGCACCAGGTCATCGCTGCCCAAGAGCTGACCCCTTGAGAATGTCCTGTGGGTCCAAATGTATGCCATCTGAGGAGCAGGTGGCACCAGACCCCAGGGGTTCGGCTCACAGTCCCCGTCTGGGGAACTGGACAGCCTCAGGTCTCACCTTGTAGTAATTTTCATTGTAGAAGCAATTACAGGAAGAGGCATTGATGCAGCGGGAGTCGTGGAACAGAAAGCCTGAATTGCAGACACAGCCAGGCTTGCAAAGGAGACCACAGGTGGGCTTGGGGCTCTGGCAGGACGCCGGGCAGGCACAGCGTTCATAGTGGGCATTCGGGGGGCACATGGCTGAGGGAAAACCAGCCTCCATTAAACCTCCAGCTTTGCTCCTGTCTCCCCTCTACCGGGCAACCCTCCACCCCGCCACCATTCTTCTCAAGGAAGTAGGCCCATGTTACTCAGCCATTCAAAGGAAGGAAGTCCTGACACAAACCACAACCTGGATAAACCACAACCCTGACAACAACACATGCTGAGAAAAAAGAAGCCAGTCACAAAAGACCACCTATTACATGGTCCCCAGTGTATGAATTGTCCAGAACAGGCAAATCCATAGAGACAGAAAGCAGGTTTGTGGTGGTCAGGGGCTGAGGGGTTGGGGGACAGGGAACGCCCACTGATGGATATGGGCTTTCTTTTCGAGGTGATGCAAAATGTCCTGAAATGGAAAAGGGAGGGCGGTTGCACAATTTTATGAACACCCTAAAACCACCAGCTCATACACTTTGAAAGGATGAACTTTGACGGCAGTGAATTATACCTCGGTTAAAGAAGAGGCACTAGTAAGTCTAGGGATTGGT
>SJYX01006860.1:303819-319983 GCA_006410675.1 Oreotragus oreotragus
GCCCCACCCCACCCTCACCATCCTTCTCAAGGTTGTCCTCATCTTTCTTTCTAAAGTCACCATGATTGGCTCCTCTTCCCTCTGAGACTGCACTTTTCTACAACATGCGTTTCCCCAGCCCTCTCTCCTCACCACTGTCTCTGATTTCCAGCTCTTTGTCTGAGGCTTCACCACATACCGGGAGTAGGTCTCGGGGCTGTAGTGGTGGCCGGGGTCACAGGGGTCATGGAGGTACTTGGCATCGTGAAGACTGTCAGCTGAGTGGGTACAAGAGCTGGGCTGGGCTGGGGTGTCATGGGAGTTGTGGGCCTTTCAGGGAGGACAGTGGGCTTTTCTGGGGGGATGGTGGTCTTTTCAGTGGGAATGGTGGTCTTTTCTGTGGGAATAGTGGTTTTTTCTGTGGGAATGGTGGTCTTTTCAGTGGGAATAGTGGTTTTTTCTGTGGGAATGGTGGTCTTTTTGGTGGGAACAGTGGTTTTTTCTGTGGGAATGGTGGTCCTTTTGGTGGGAATAGTGGTTTTTTCTGTGGGAATGGTGGTCTTTTCGGTGGGAATAGTGGTTTTTTCTGTGGAAATGGTGGTCTTTTCAGTGGGAATAGTGGTTTTTTCTGTGGGAATGGTGGTCTTTTCAGTGAGGACAGTGGTTTTTTCTGTGGGGATGGTTGTTTTTTCAGTGGAAATGGTGGACTTTTTGGTGGGGACAGTGGATTTTTCTGTGGGAATGGTGGTCTTTTTGGTGGGAATGGTGGTTTTTTCTGTGGGAATGATGGTCTTTTCAGTGGAAACAGTGGTTTTTTCTGTGGGAATGGTGGTCTTTTTGGTGGGAATGGTGGTCTTTTCAGTGGGGACAGTGGTTTTTTCTGTGGGGATGGTTGTTTTTTCACTGGAAATGGTGGACTTTTTGGTGGGGACAGTGGATTTTTCTGTGGGGATGATTGTTTTTTCTGTGGAAATGGTGGTCCTTTCAGTGGGGACCATGGGTTTTTCTGTAGGGACAGGGGGCCATTCACTAGGGAAAAGGGGCCATTCAGGTAGGAAGGTGGGTTCTTCAGTGAGGATGGTAGGTTTTTCTGTGGGAATGGTCTTTTCAGTGGGGACAATGGCTTTTTCAGTGGGAATGGTGGTCCTTTCCGTGGGGACAGTGGATTTTTCTGTGGGGATGCTTGTTTTTTCTGTGGGAATGGTGGTCTTTTCTGTGAGGACTGTGGGTTTTTCTGTGGGGATAGTTGTTTTTTCAGTGGGAATGGTGGTCTTTTCAGTGGGGACAGTGGGTTTTTCTGTGGGGATGGTGGGCCCTTCAGGAAGGAAGTTGGATCCTTCAGGGAGGATGGTGGGCTTTTCTGGGGGAACTGTAGGTCTTTCTGTGGGAACAGTCAGCTTTTCTGCAGGAGCCACAGGCTTTTCTGTGGGGACAGTGGGTGTTTCACTGGGGACAGTTGGTTTTTCTGTGGTGGCCACAGGTTTTTCTGTGGGGACAGGGGATATTTCATTGGAGGTGGTAGATGTTTCTTCAGGAGTCACAGGTCTTTCTGTGTGGGCAGGGGTTTCAGAAGGGCCAGTAGGGGGACCTAGAGGTTTGGGAGGGAGCACTGTAGATGCAGGTCCTGTAAAGAAAAAAATTCCTGGAGTTTAGTCAATATCACACCACCCCCATCTTGACCCCCATCTAATTGGAGTGGGTAACTTTGTCGCACCTCTTCTAATCCCCACCCAATCTCCACTCACTCAACACTCAACAAAAACTGCCCCTAATATATGTCTGCTCTTGCGCTGGGTTCGGGAAACGAAACAAATGGGATGTCAGCCTTCCCTTCAGGCTCAGCACTCACTAGATAAGGGGTCCAACCACCGAAATCCATGGCACAAAAGTCACATTCATTCAAGCAAGCATTCCAATGGGGCCGGGAAGGTACAGGTGGGCAGAACACAGAAGACAAAGCTTTGTGAGGCCTTGGACACAAAAGTGTTAGTCGCTCAGTTGCGTCCGACTCTTTGAGACCCCATGGACTGTAGCTCACAAGGCTCCTCCATCCGTGGAATTCTTCAGGCAAGAATACTGCAGTGGGTAGCCTATCCCTTCTTCAATCCCTGACTCAGGGATTGAACCTGGGTCTCCTGCATTGCAGGCAGATTCTTTACCAGCTGAGTTACCAGGACACAAAAGAGGACTTGCATGGTAACACATTACTGAAAGGGTAGCGGGGGTGGGGGGGTTGGGGGGGCGGTGTTGGTGTTTGCAGAACTGAATGCCTGTGGCCAGCAATTTGTTATGTAAGTGAATATTGAAACGTCTCCAGTCAGTAAAGTTCGGGTGACAAAGGACACACTCATAAGTGTCTGATCAGTAAGCTGTGAACAGTGTGTGCAGAGGTGCCCAAGTGCTGCTCATCCCAGAGCATGGCCCCTTTTCCAGGGCCTGGGGTCCTGTCTTACCTCGACAGGTCCCCTGACTGATGAAGATGAAACCCAAAGCAACGACGAAGGCAGCGTGGGAGCCCCTCTCGACCTCAAACATCAGCTGAAGGTCCGAGGGACAAACAAACAAGAGCAAAATAGAAGTGAAGGCCTGGCAAGGCGGCGACTCTCGGCCGCGGGTCTGCTCTGCCTTCCGCCAAGACGTCGCCTTATTCTAGCGTCAACAGCGCAGTGTGGGCCCTGGCCTTCCCAGGGGCTGGAGAGCCTGGTGGGGAACACGGAGCACCCTCTGCTCCGCCCTTCCTCCAGAGATCCATCCTCACGGTCCTGGGGTGCTCCCAGACCCCAGCTTTCACCCCCTCTCCAGCCCCACAGCGACGCTCAGACAGTGACTCTCCCTGTTTCTCACCTGCATAGGTTGTTGACGTCCCGAAGGGATGGCCATGGAATCGTTCAGCCAGTCAGGGCCCTGAGACCCAACTCGTTCCCAGAGAGAACTTGGGGGGCTGCCCGCAGGGCTCCCCAGCAGAAGCCTGAGCTTCGTGCCCTTTCCGCGGCCATCCATGTGGTAGGAGAACGCCACACAGGTGGCACCCGGGGCGCAGAAGGGCCGGCTCACCAGTTTGTAAGACTGGCCTTCCTGGGAGAACTTGTCAGCCTCAAGGTAGACGAAGTGACTTTCTGGGCATAATAAGGGAATGGGCAAGGTGAGAAGCTGTCACCAGACAAGGCCTGCGCTTTCCTGAGCGACATCTTGCTTTCCAGATGGAGGTGAGACGCAAATACCCACACTCCCCAGCAAATACCCACACTCCCCACGTCGCAGCGGGCGTTTTTGTTTGTTTGTTGTTTTCTTTTGATTCCTGCTGTTTGCAGACTGGAAGAAGGCAGGATCACAGACAAAGGGAAAACCAAACCAACAGCCCAGATTCCTGTACTGGCTGCATCAGTAAATGCCTTGACTGAAAATGACAGTGGATTTTGAGGCCTTGGGCTCAATGAGAAATGCGATGCCTGGATTTTTTAGGGGGTTTTCAAGTGAACCCAGAACATAATAATCCTCAACTCATTCTACCTCTGTCACCTCCAGAGCTCTGGCCCCATGACCGCTTTCCAGTAAACACCCCGTGGTTGATCCTCACCACCTACATCTGGTGTCAATCACACCAGCCCGCCCACTAGCTGTGAGCAGATCCAGGAACTCGTTGCCTTGAGGGCTTCTCCATCTCCTCACCTCCACTGAGGGAGATTCCAAAGGGACCTGTGCCATGGATGAGCGTATTTGCACGTCCCTGGGTCCAGCGTCCGCCATCCTGTAATACCTGGACCCAGTCACAGAAGGGGTGATCCTTGTCTTCAAAGTCACACTGAGGAAAGCTCTCTGGGGGATCAGAATGGGAGGTCCGAGAAATCTGTGCCATGCTCTCTGTTCCCCCTCAACCCCTACCCCTGTTCTCCTCTCACCCCCACAGGGAGCTCCTCTCACCCCCACAGGTGAGCCCCTCTCACCCCCACAGGGAGCAATGCTGATTGCATCCACGGCCACCGCTGGCTCTGGGATTTTGGCAAACACGCCCACCAAGGTGAACTGAAGAGAGAGGGAGAAGGGGCCGGGAGTGAGAAAACAGTGTGAACGTTCTGTGTGCCTAGTCGCTGAGTCGTGTCCAGCTCTGCGACCCCATAGGCTGTAGCTTGCCAGGCTCGTCTGTCTATAGGGATTCCTCAGGCAAGAAAACTGGAGTGAGTTGCCATGCCCTCCTCCAGGGGGTCTTCCCAACCCAGGGACTGAACCCAGGTCTCCTGCACTGCAGGTGGATTCTTTACTATCTGAACCAACAGGGAAGCCCAGGAATACTGGAGTGGGTAGCCTATCCCTTCTCCAGGGGGTCTTCCCAACCCAGGAATCGAACTGGGCTCTCCTGCACTGCAGGCAGATTCTTTACCAGCTGAGCTTCCAGAGAAGCCCTGCCTAAAAGCTCAGCCCCCTCCATCTGGTTTTACTCTATGCAGGGACACAGGCACCTGGCTTCCAGGGCCCAGACTCTCAATCCATGTCAGTATCGAGCATGCCTCCCATAAAAGGAGACCTGATCCCTCACTGCTTTATACCTGAATCTGTCCCTGGCCTGTGTAATTGACAGAGACAGGCTGCCAGTTGGGTCCAGGATGTCCTGAGAAGATGGTGTGTTTCCGGATGCTGCCTATGATGGAAGGAACCCAAGAAGGATGAGTAGCCAAGGGAGTACCTGGAATAGGTTCTCAGCACATCCTTTCTCTCAGTCTCCTGGTTTTTTAAAACCTATTTTTCCAGAAGCCCATGCCTTCCCCACTCCCAAATTCCACCCCACAGAATCATCTTGCCAGTATCTCAGATTTCCCCAGACCCTGGGTGATGCCCCCCATTTCCTCATCAACCCAACCCTGGGAAAAGAGCCTCAGGATAGTGTGAATCCTGTGACACTGTCATTCTCACCCAAGACAGATGCGTAGGCCGTGAAGCCTGCACCGGGAGACTGGCCACGGAGGATGTAGTGAAAGGAGAGACTCAGGCAGCCGGAGGACTGGATCAGGGGGCTCAGGAGGACAGATTTCTGACTCGCTTTTGCATTCTTGGGGTCCAGGAGCATGTAATAGCCATCTGGGGAGGAAAAATCAGTAAAGTGGAGAGTGACCCAGGGCTAGGGGCTGCAGGGGCAGGGAGCCTGGCCCTGGGGAGCTTTAACAGCTGCCAAGGATAAGCCAGCAGCAAGGTAAGCCTACACCCATCACACGAATGGCTGAGGCCTTGGATTCTTCCAGAAATGCTTGGCAGGTTGAGATGAGGACGCAGGAAGCGTGGCATCTTGTCAGAAGCAACAGTCAGAGACTTGTCCTTTGGATTCTGATGTTTGAGGTCCCCTCAGAGACACATCCTCTTCCTTGTCTTGAGCCACTGGATGTAAGTGACTCACACAGCGTGGTGAGAGTGCGGGTATGATGCTGACTGGCGGGGATGTCCTCACCCAGCCACCACTCCCACCAGCCCACCAGCTCAGGCAGCCAGTCAGCCTGGACCTCGCTCCGTGATGCAACTGGTAGGTAGCCTGGAAGCTGGGCTGCAGGAGTGGGGTGCTACGGAGGGGTGTGGATTAAGGAGGCATGTGTCACAACACTCAAGGACTTCTACCTGGGGAGCACACTTGGCCCAGGGAACCCCGAGAAAGGTGGGCTTTGTAGAGGAGAGAAGGCTGAAATGGAGAGAATGGCAGGAAGCGGGCCTGAGAAAAGAAAGGAGCCAACAGGGAAGGAGGAGGGAAGGGGTAAAAGGGTGAAAGAAAGCAACGAGTGTTGATACTGGGATGTCTGAGAAGTGGAGAAGAAGGGAAGAACCATGGGAAAACATAAGGAAGCAAGCCGGAAAAAGGGGAGAAAACACGGCAGGGAACCCCCACTAACACTTGCTGAAACTGCTGGGCATAAGGTATAGTGCTAAACGCTGAGGGAGATGTAGAGATGGGCTGGCCCTGCTCTCCAGGGTCTTAGTATACAGGTGAGGTGGGGTTTTCTCCAAGTCTTTCTAGAAGGCAAACCTCAGGCAGCAGAAAAGATCAGAGGAGGGGATCAGAGGGAAGGATGGAGAAGAATGGACTCTGCCCTTGCCCTGTCCCTTCAGTGGATTCTAGCACAAAACCAAGCTGGTGATCCTTTTCAATGTAAGTCAGAGTGGGCCACTCCCCTGGTCCTGCAATGGATCCCGCATCCATGTAGAATGGAAGCCACAGTCAGTCCTGACAACGGCCTTCAAAGCTCCAAGCGGTCTGAACCTCCGAGGACCCGTCTGGGCTCATCTTTTCCATCCCAGGCATGTGGCTGTTTGCTGTGCTTCAACACCCACCCCCTAATCCACTGCCCCGTCAGGGTCTTGGCAAGCCTGGCCCCTTTGCTTAGAATGTTCTTCCCCTCGATAATTTCATGCCCCTCTCCCTCACCTCCTAACAGTTTGTGCTCAAACGTGACCTCTACGAGACCTCCTCTGACCGCCCTGTTTAAAACTTATATCCCAGCCTACCCTGCTCCCAATCCCCTTATCTGTTCAATTCTTTTCCCCCTGATAGCACTGGTCATCTTGTTACTGTATAATTTACGTCTTCATTGTTTCAGGAACTGTCCCCCCATCTCCTCCCACAACCACCCTCTGGAGTGGGACAGTCCCTGGTGCATCGTAGGTGCTCAATAAATGTTTGTTGGATGAATGAAGAAGGAAGGGTGACGGGAAAAAGAGGTGAGGAGAGGGTGGTGTTGGCTCTGCCGGGTAGAGCTTTGGGGGTGGCAATGGGGGAGAGCTGGCTGGGCACTTAGAGTTTGCTTTCTGCCCTGTAACTTAGGCTGATGGAGGTTGGAGGTAACTCCATCCCAAGGGAGTTACTGTAGGGTGGTCAGGCAAGCATTGTAAATGCCCACAGAGATCTCTAGACGCTCAGAACGTCAGAGGACAGAAGCGTGGCCGTTACTCACCCCCAGGGCTAGAGAAGTCTTCCTCGGGCCCCACCTCCTGCACCCCCGTCGGCCCCTTCTTCTGGACCCACTTGGCCCCAGAGACCGTCGAGATCCAGCTCCAGCCGCAGAGATCTTTTAGAGTGTCAAAGCTGCACGTCTGCATCATGCAGACTGAGGGAAGGAAAGGAGGAAGGAGGCAGTTCAGAAAAGTATGCCTCAGACGCAACATACGAATCAGCTATAACCCTATGTGTGCGCGCGCATGCTCAGTCCCTTCTGTCGTGTCTGACTCTGCGACCCTGTGGACTGTAGCCCTCCAGGCTCCTCTGTCCACGGGATTCTCCAGGCAAGAAGACTGGAGTGGGTTGCCATGCCCTCCTCCAGGGGATCTTCCCGACCCAAGGATCGAACCTCGTCTCTGGAGTCTCCTGCATTGGCAGGTGGGCTCTTTACCACTAGTGCCACCTGGGAAGTCCAATATTCCCATATAAAATAAAAATAAAAAAAGAGAGAGAGAGAAAAGATTGCCTCAATCTGGAGTCAGATTCCTGAGTCCCAACCTGGGTCCTGATGTTACCACTGCCGGCTTGCCAGGCAGATTTTGTCCCGCTCCCCAGCGGCTGTGTTCCCGCCACAGGTTACTTAAGCCGTCCAAGCCTCAGTTTCCCCATCAATAAGCTGGTAGCAAGAGCACCAGCCTGTTGTAAGTTACATCACGTGCAGGAGCATCCCGCACAGTGCCTGTGCTCAGTAAGTGTTAGTTCCTTGCATGTACCTTCTGGAATATTCTTTCCTTTGAATTTAGTCCCCTCGAATCTCAAACATGAGCTTAGAGGGCCAATTCTGAGCAGATCTGGGGTATTAATTACAGCCAGGTCGACAAGACACCCGTTTTTGTCAGAGACTGAGGGTTTCCTGGGATGTAGGATTTTTGGTGCTAACATAGGCACAGCCCCAGGCAAACCAGAAAGGCCGGTCACTTTAGGACAGGTGTCTCCCCAGTTATGTGTTTCAGGAGAACCTGTCTTCAGACGTGGCAGCTTCAGGAATCAGGTGTGGGGTGTGGAGGTAGATGGAAGCTAGTCGCCCTAAGTCTGGGAGAAGCCAGGGTCACAGTCCCTGAGCGAGTCCTGCCACCTGGGCACCTGCACAAAGGGTGAGGAGAGAGAGGAGACGGGCTTGGGCTTACCTCGACTGCAGGAGCCCCGATGGACGGAGATAGCGTCCAGAGCTATGTCCAGATAAGTCGTGCTGCCCCACACGCCTTCGAATGTCAGCTGTGGGAGGGAGGAGGGGGCCACCCGCCCCGTGAGCCCCTTTGCCTCTGGCTCCCCCTTTCCTGCCTGAATTCAGAAGCTCCCTCAACCCCCGTGCCCCCTCCTGGACCCCCTGCCCAACACCCACATTCCCACGGGGACCCCAGACTCTGCCTGCAGCCTCACCCGGCTGGGCAGAACGAGCCCCAGAGGCACCGTGACGGCTGTGGGGATCCAGGAGGGGCTTTGCGTGTTCACGTGTTTCCACAGCAGGTTGGGGTGCTTGCCCTTGGTGCCTGAGGCCAGCCACAGCTTGAGTTGGGCGCCCCACGACAGCCCAAACATGTAGTAGGCGAAGCGCACGCAGAGGGGGCCCTGCTCCCATATTAGGGGGCTTCGCAGGCGGGCCACCCCGCCCGGGTGGAAGGCGCTGGAGTCCATGTGCAGGTAGTAGCCCTCTGGGGGAGGCAGAGCCCTGAATGGTGAAGCCTTGCCCACCACCCCCTCACCAAGGGCTGCTCCCCCAGCCCCTTCCCAGAGCCCTAGCTCCCACTGCCAGCCAGCTCCCTGCACCCAGACCTGCCTATGTCCACCTTCCAGCTGCCTCCCTAAACCTTCAGCCTCCTCACCTCCACTGGGGTACCCCCCGGGAGGGGCAGTGCCGCTGGCGAGGGAGGGCCTGCTTTCTCGAGTCCAGTCTCCATCGTCTTTAGTCGCTTGGCTCCAATCACAGAGGGGTCTGGAGTCATCCTCAAAATCACACTGGGTGAGAATGGCTGGGGAGAGGAGAGGGGAGCCTGCATGCAGAGCCAGCCCCGGTGGTGTGTGCGGGGGTGGGCAGGATGCCTAGGACGGGGGTGGCAAACTGAGGTCCCAGGCAGGCAGGCCTGTCTAGGCAGCCTCCTCCCTTGCTGTTGTTCATTTGTATATGAGCCTTTCAGGCAAGGCTTGTTCTCTGCTCCTCCCTGGATCCCTCCACTCTCCATCCTCTGAGGGTTGCCCTTCACATATTTATTACATGTTTCCGTCAACGCAGGGCCGAGGGCACCTGAGGTGGCCCCTGAGAGGGACAGGAGGTCCGAGCAGTCCCAGGTTTCAACTCACAGTTCTCCTGTGAGCTGCGAGCAAGGGGCTTCCAGTGTGGAGGCTTCTCTTCCCTTGGTGTTGATTCAGAAAGAGAGAGAAAGAGGAGGGGTGGGAAATATAGTTCTTGTCATTACCAAGAACTGCTAAGCCTCCATGATTGTGAGCTTTCTGGAAGTTTGTTCCTTTCTTTATATCCATATTGTATCAATGTGTGTGCAGGGAACATACACTTGAGTATTTTCAAAGAAGTCACAGCCTTCTCACCTTGTCATCTGTCTCCTAAAAAGCATCTCCCCTCCCAGTTCCTCACGCCCCCTCTGCTCCCTCTACCCCCTGTGCCCCGGATGTCACGCGTGCTTCTCTAACATGAGAAGGGCCAATTTCTCTGTGCGGGGATTCTCACACAGCACCTGACAGTTTACATCTGAGGCATCTCTTTCTTTCAGATCGAGGTTTTCCTGTACTGTTGCCCAAGTTTTCTCCACGGAGTAGGGACCATGTGGGTCTGGTGTTGCCAGATGGGTGGTGGGGACGGTCCTGCCCTGACTGAACACGCAGACCAGTGACACCTTACAGATTCCACAGAGAAGCCAGTGGCCTTTCCCCAGGTGGTGTGGGCCACATAGAACAGCTGTTTTAGTAGTTCAAGTCCTGCTTGTTCATATCCCTTCAAACACAGGACTTCCCTGGTGGTGTAGGGGTTAAGAATCTGCCTTCCAGTGCAGGGGACTAGGGTTCAATCCCTGCTTGGGGAACTAGATCCCACATGCTGTGGGGCAACCATGCGTGCATGGGGCAACCACGCCTGCATGCGGCAACGACCAAGCCCACGTGCCACAATGCCTGAGCCCGCATGACGCAATGAAAATCCCGAGTGCCACAGCTAAGACCCGACACAGCCAAATCGATCAATGTTAAAAAAAATCCTCTCAAACAAGCTCCAGAACCCCAAGCCATCCATTATTTGTTGCTGCTTCCTACTTGCTGTGTCTCTGTCCACTGGCTCTGCCTTGGGTTTTGTTCATTTTCTGAGAACCCACCCTCTCTGTCCTCCCCTGCCACCCCTAGACCCGTCTCCCGAGCTCTGCACCTCCTCCCTGTCCCCTCACACTTCACCTCTGTCCCACTTCTGCTCAGTGGCTCACAGCCCCCAGGTCCAGGCTCAGTGGGCTGCAGGGCCCCGCCCGCTTCTGTTCCGAGCCTCCTAACACCCATCAGGGAGTCCCTCCTTTCTCCCCAGGGCCACACCGTTCATCACCAGTACACTTGTCCTTTCCAGCTTTGCCCCTCGCTCTCTTCCTCAGAGGCACCCCCAATCCCCCCCTGAGCCCAGCTTACCGGGTGGGGGCCGGCATGTGGCCCTGGCCCCAGGCAGCCCCCAGCAGCAGCACCAGAGTCCAGACTGGAGGAGCCATGCGGGACCTCAGAGGCGACTCTCGGGGAGAGGAGGAAGGCAGAGTGAGGAGCCCAGGCCACCTGATCCCCCCCTGCCCCTCCTCACTTGGCGTCCTACTGAGGAAGCCAGGAAAACTGCCCGGAGAACACAAGAATGCTCTGGGAAATGAAAACTGCGAGAACTGAAACCTAAGCCCTCACAGAAGAGTTAAACGTTGACATCAAGAGAACCTAAATGAGAACAAGAGAAAGGGAAAGAAAGAGAGGGAGAAAAGCAGGAGAGAGATTCGGTCCAGGATGACCGACATTCAGCCGGGAGAGTCCAGAAAAGAAATAACCAAGGAAAATAAATTACTTAAGAAAAAACACGGAAGATTCCCCAGAAGTGACAAAGGAGTCTCTTGATTAAAAGGGGTCCATTCCAACAAATGCAAAGAGACCCATGAAAGGTCTCATGAAATCTCAGACTGTCAGGGCTGAAGAGAACATTCCCGAACACTTTCAGACAGAAAAAACCAGGTCACGTACTAAAGATCAGGAATCAGCACGACACCAGAATTTTCAATAGTAACCATGGATTCTGAGATCCAGTGGAACATTGTCTGCAGAATTCCAACCATTTCAAACCTAAAGTTCTACATAGCCAGCAACAGGGGCGAAGGCAACAGAAATGGATGGAGCGAAGTGAGGACTGAAAATGCTTCTTGGCAAAGAATTGAAAAAGACAAGTCACAGAGGAAGACCTACAAGGAGCCAGGAAACATTGGAAAAGAGGTTCTGCTTCCATCTCCATAAGGGAAGTGCTGATCAAGACTACAATTTTCATGTTGGCAACAGTTCAAAGGATTGAAGCATTGAGTGTTGGTCATGCTACAGGTAGACACTGATGCTAAGACTATGTTGGCAAAGGCGTCTTAGAAGGTAATTTGACAATGACTTTAACTTTCAGATGTATTTATTTGGATCCAATTTACCTTTCTAGGAGTTTACCTGCAGAAATATGTGTGTGTTTTCACAAAGATGTACATGCCTTGAAGATGTCAATTGCAGCAGCATTTACAATAGGAAGGAAAAATCAAGGTTACCTAAATGTTTGCTGGGCTTGTACAAGAGACCTAACAGATGCAAGAGATGTGGATTCAATCCCTGGATCAGGAAAATCCCCTGGAGGAGGACATGGCAACCCAGTCCAGTATTCTTGCCTGGAGAATCCCACGGACAGAGGAGCCTGGCAGGCTACAGTCCACAGAATTGCAGAGTCAGATGTGAATGAAACGACTTAGCATGCACGCAAAGGTTTGCCAGATGGATGGTTGGATTGTATTAAGAAATATTATTTATATGAAGGAATATTTTGTGGCTGCACAGCAAAGTGCTTCAGTTATACATATATTCTTTTTCATATTCTTTTCCATTATGGTTTATCATAAGATATTAGGCTACAGTCCACAGAATTGCAGAGTCAGATGTGAATGAAACGACTTAGCATGCACGCAAAGGTTTGCCAGATGGATGGTTGGATTGTATTAAGAAATATTATTTATATGAAGGAATATTTTGTGGCTGCACAGCAAAGTGCTTCAGTTATACATATATTCTTTTTCATATTCTTTTCCATTATGGTTTATCATAAGATATTAAGTATAGTTCCCTGTGCTATATGGCAGGATCTTGTTGTTTATCCGTCCTATAGATAATACCTTGTGTCTGCTAACCCCAAACTCCCACTCCATTCCTCCCCATTGGCAAACACAGATTTGTTCTCTATGTGAGTCTGTTTCATCTGTTTCTGTTTCATAGATGAGTTCGTCTGTGTTATTTCTTTAGACTCTACGTATAAATGATTGCATAAGGTATCTGTCTTTCTCTTTCTGACTTTACTTAGTACTATAGTCTCTAGGTCCATCCATGTTGCCTCAAATGGCATTATTTCCTTCTTCTTTATGGCTGAGTAGTATTCTGTTATATATATGTACCACATCTTTTTTATCCATTCATCTATTGGTGGACATTCAAGTGGTTTCCGTGTCTTGGCTATTGTGACTAGTGCTGCTATAAACGTAGGCGTGCATGTATCTTTTTGAGTTACGGTTTTGTCCAGATATATGGTCAGGAGTCTGATTGCTGGATTATATGGCAACTCTACTTTCAGTTTTTTGAGGAAACTCCACACTGGTTTCCATAGTGGCTGCCCCAGTTTACATTCCCACCAACAGTGTATGAGGATGCCCTTTTCTCCATGCCTTCTCCAGCAGTTGCTATTTGTGCATTTTTTTAATGATGGCCATTCTGACCGGAATGAAGTGTTACCTCGTTGTTGTTTCGATTTGCATTTCTCTAATGATTAATGATGCTGAGCATCTCTTCATGCACTTGTTGGCTGTCTGTAGAGTCTCATGTTCTGTTCATTGCAAAATTATTGTCCTCATTTTCCTCATGCGAAAACTGATACTCTAGAGAAATGATGTCAGTTGTCCAGCATTGTACCTACTCAGTGTCCTGCCAAGTCCCATGGTTCCTAGAAGTGTATCCAACAGGGGGTGGAGTCACACCCCAGTCAGAGCAGATCCACCTTCATCAGTTTCATCAACAGCAAGTCTACATGAGAATGCAGATAAGAGGGTGGCTTTGCCACTTTCTAAAAACCCCATTGACTCTCATGGCTGTATCTTGGCTGGAGGGCTGTCCAGAGCTCAACTCTCATGAGGCTGAGTTCCTGTATCCCACCCTCAGTGTTCCTAGTAAATCTCAGTTTCATTCCTTCCGCCACTCCGTACTATCAAATCTGTGTCCAGGGTGCCTGGCCTTGGCCCCTGACACATGACAGGGTTGTCTGGGCTGGCCATCCTCCTAAGCTGTCAGGGAGGGGCTGGTACTGCCCTGCTCCAGGTGTTGGAGAGGGAAGTCTCAACTCTCTTCAGAATTCCAGGGACTCCTTCTGCCTAAATGAGCACACACAGGGCCCAACCCCAGAAAAGAGATCCTCTGTCCTTTGCTCCAAAGCTGGGGGTACAAAGAATGCCCAGCCCAAACACCGATCTCCCCTTCCTCCAGAGCAGCTTAGGAGAGGACTTCCCTGATGGTCCAGTGGTTAAGACTCTGAGCTTCCACTGCAGGGGGCACGGGTCCAGTCCTTGGTTGGGGAAGTTCCTCATGTCTGGTGGTGCAGCCAAAACAAAACAAAACAGAAAACCAGAGCAGGTTAGGAAAACGATCAATAAGAGGGACAGAGCCAGGAAAGGGTTAACCCAGGGACAAGCAGCAGAAGCCCATTGACCCCCAGCCCCTCCAGGTTAGTCAATAAGTCCTATGAGGGCTGCTCCTGCTGACCTCTCTTTGGCGCCACAGGGCTGGACCGTCACAGCTTCCAACCCGTCTGGGGTTGGGGGTTGGTGCTCAGGCAGGACAGGAAGGGATGGTGGTGCGCGAGGAGCTCTGCCTTTTGGGGAGTCGGAACAGGCAAGGCCCCAGGGCCGTTATCACCTGACAAGCCTGGCTGTGGTAGGAATAGGTGTCGGTGACCTTGGGATGTGGACGAACCCAGGAATAACTCCAGGGAATGCAGCCCCCCTGGCTTCCCTGTGTGGCTCTGGACCCTTTGTTCACCCACTCTGGTCCTCAGTTTCCTCATCTGTAAGATAGAAAGACCAGCATAGCTCAGGTTTGCAAGAAACCAGAAAAAGAAAATGATTATTTTTAAAAAATCATGGCACTTTCCTGGCGGTCCAGTGGTTAAGGCTTCACGCTTCTGATTCGAGGGGTTCGATCCCTGGTTGGGAAACTAAGATCCCACATGGCATGAGGCACAGCCAAAAAACAGAAACATCATTATGAAAAAGCTGAAATTGTGTGTGGTTGGCATAATTTTTGATTTATAGACATTTGGACATGATTCACACAGGCAGGGAAACCACTAGGCTGTTTTTCTGTTGCCAATAATCTTTCACAGGGTCGAAGTTTTATGATGGAATTTTGGAGGAATGAGCCTTGACCAGCCGGGAATAACATAGTTAACCTTCAGCCTAGATTCTAGTGGCCAAGAGGCCCCGTTTTGCTAACTCAGCTCCAGCAGCAGTCACCTACTGGGGGACGTCAGTGGGCTAAGTAGACCCAGGAGAAACCCAGGTGGCCTGGGGGCCAGGGTCAGGCAGATGCATTCGGTCAGCCTGATGTGCAGGCCAAGAGGCTGCAGTCAAGGGTGGGAGCTGGGGCTGCAGGCTTGGGCCCCAGAGCTGGGAGACTTGGATGGTGTGAGGGGTGGTAGGCACCTTCGACTTTTTCTGGGAAGAAGTGGGCCCCAGGGGCAGGGGATGGATCGGGAAAGAGTGGTAACAAGAAACGCCTGGGATTCACGCCTCACTGACTGAAGCTGTTTTCTTCCCTCTGTCCATTCCCTCTACTCTTCTCCCCATGAGGCTTGCTTCTAGCAGAAGAGGGACCCGGAGTCCGAGAGCCTGGCTCCTGGTCCTGACACATGCTTTCAGTATTTTATGACCCAAGCCAGACCCATCCATGATCTCTCCGGATCTCCGTATCCTCCAGTCTCTGCCTTCCTCATCAGGTTAGGAGAGCAAAAGCGAGACTGCCAGGGACAGCACTTTGGAAGTGGCCAAGCCCTCTACAAACAGGAGGCATCTCCATGAAACAGTTAAACAATTATGTAACCCGCTGACTCAGAACCAGGCTGAGTTGGCGCCTGTCCCACCCGGAAGTTGGAAGAGCTGGCTCAAACGCTCATCCGGAGGAACTTGGTTTTAGTTTCCCCGTCTGATGAATGGGGACGATGCCTGCTGTCCTCTTCCGTGGAATGATGGTGAGAATCACAGGGGATCTTGTAGGTGCCAGAGATTAATGTGTTGTTAATAATCAAATCATCATCATTATAATAGTGCAGAAGAAAGTGGGTCTTTTTGCCCCAAGGAGACTGTCCACTGTAGGAGAACACCAGGCTGTGAGTAGCACAGACCGAAATTCTGCTTTTCCATGTACTTAGTCCAAAGGCTGGTGCACAGTAAGAACCCCGTAAATGTGAAACAAATTATGTTTTAAAATTATGTTCTTAACCTACTCGCCCATCACACCTGACTCAGGTCATATACTTCAGGTTCTGTTAGTCTCTTTTTTTTTTTAATTTTTAAATTTTATTTTTTGGCCATGCCATGCAGCATGTGGGATCTCAGTTCCCTAACCAGGGATGGAACCCGTGCCCCCTAAATTAGGAGCACAGAGTCTTAACCACTGGACCATTAGGGAAAGTCCTTCTTCTTTTTTTTTTTAAATTGAAATCAGTAAGAAGTCTGAAGCTAAGTAGAGGAATAAGGTCAGGAGGAAGAAAGATCCAGATGTTTAGGCAGCACTCAGGCCAGGAGACAGACAAGACTTTGGGGTTATGAGTCCTAAATCTCAAGTTCAGTTCCCAGCCGTGATTTACTAACTGGATTTCCTGGACTTCAAGATATGTCTCTTCTCTTCATTTTTGCCAGCAAGAAAGAGAGATTCCATCCTTTCTGATTCACAGAGATGGAGTAAGAACCAGA
>SJYX01006860.1:320097-359275 GCA_006410675.1 Oreotragus oreotragus
CCCCCCACCCCCGCCCCCCCGCCCCCCGCAATGTGCGACATCGGAGTCCTCAGGGTTCTATAGCTTGTAGGTTACCCTAGCATTTCCCAAGAGGGCCTGAAGAGGGCACTGTAGCCCAGGAGCCGCTTTGGGCAGAGTGAAAATTCTCGGGCTGACTCCTCCCACCGCAGCTTGGCCCCCACCCCACCCCACACCCGCAGATATTTGACAAATACCCTCCAACCCCTCAACCTGCTCATATTTTTCCTGCTGCAGATTGCAAAACATTCCCTCCCTTGAGCATATTTGCAGGGGTGCAGGCTAACTTCTCTGTTTTGCCATATAAGCCGAAAGAGCAATCCCCCTACCCCACGGATGATAATGGTCAGGATTACTCCCCATCCAGTTTCGTGACAACTTTTGCCGTCTGCACAGGTCTTTCTCTGCTGTTTGCGGCTGAAACATTACTTCTGGAAAGGAATTTGAAGTTGACTGTCGGGGGAAAGGGTAAAATCAGAAGTGGAAATTCCCTGGTGGTCTGGTGGTTAGGTTAGGACTCCTTGCTTCCAGTGCAGGGGGCATGGGTTCTATCCTTGCTCAGGGAACTAAAGTCTCAGATGCCATGTGGACAAAAAAAGAAGAAAGACGTGGATCAAGCGTGGAGGTTGAATGAGTTTGTTCCGTGTCCCCATCCCAGAGGAGCTGAGAAGGCTTATGTGACAGGAATAAGGTGCAGCACCATGGGCATGACCGCAGTGACATTCTCCCAGGGCCGTGTGAGGACTGCAATGAGGCCGGGTAAGTGAACCACCTGCAGCAGCTCTGGGCAGTGACTGACCAATGAGATGGTCGTCCAGGAAACTGGTTCCCGCTGTATCCCCATCTACCGCCCCTTCTGCAAGTTTCAGGTCGGAGCATTAATGGTAACCATCCCCAGGCAAGAAAAGTTCTGCTGGACTTAGAGGGACCTTGTACGCTGGGAAAGCCTGATGCTGGGATGATAGCATTAGAAGGAGAGGCCACAGAGAAGAGGCAGAAAAGAATAAAGTTCCAGAGGACAGTGTTGGCAGCTGCCAGCAACCCTCAAAAGGGCCCCTCCTCTTGGCACCTGTGTCCTTACTGGCCCCGAAACTCACTAAAGGCTTGCCCTTGGGAATTCCCTGGTGGTGCAGTGGTTAGGACTCCACGCTCTCACTGCCAAGGTCCAGGTTCAATCCCTGGTTAGGGGACTAAGTGCCCACAAGCTGTGCTGTGCAGCCAAAAAAAAAAAAAAAAGACTTATCCTGGGCCAGCTGGCAGCTACCTAGTAAGGACTAGCCTTGAATGGAGCCACCTTATTGACCAGTGTGGGCAGAACTTGTGGCCTCAGGCCAGTGGGGTCAAGAGGTCAGACAGGCCATGCGAGGCAGCACGTAGCGCCCCACCCCCTCCACTTCTGGCTTCCCGGACCTGCCACCTACTGCCAGGATGGGGACTGACTGGGGGAAGTATGGGGCTCCTGGGGAAATAGGAAAAACCAAGAGCCAGGTTGTGGTTTCAGTTCTTGCCAGTGAGGTTGAAAAATACACAAGACTTGGACCCAGTGATAACCAGGGGCCGGCCCCCGTTCCATCTCCACAGCTCCCACCACCCTCCTTGTCCAGTGGACTCTGCTGTCACGGAGTCCCCACGAGACCCAGAGAATTCATGTCTTCCCCCTAAATTCTCCAGTCCATCCTGTCCCTGCTTGGTACGTGTGAAAGGAGGTATCCATCCTCCAGCTGGTCCCAGCACTGCGGCTCGGCAGCATGCCAAGATGAGTTTCAGTGTCTTCGCAGCATGATGCTGCCCCCAAGTTTAGGTTGAACTCTGAATTCCTCCAGCTTTGGGGTCTCAGACTGGCCCTGTGACATCCTTAGATCTGAGCTGAGCTCTGGACAGTTCCTCTAGCCCCTGAGATGTCACCGCTGGCCCTGGAGTGTCCGTGGGACAGGCTGGCACTGAGCTGGTGGCCCATCGACAGGGGTTGGGAGTGGCGGCGTGAAAGGCATGGCGCAGGCAGTGATGGTGAGCGAGGTGGTGGACGTGCCCAGGGTGATAGCACCGGGTCACCTGTCCCCTCTCCTGCAGGCCTCCCCTGTGTACAGCGTCAGCTTTCCCCGCAGGAAATTGGAGTAGATTCGGAAAAGCTTGGACAAAGCATCAACAGTGAATATTCGGAGGGGGGCTGTGGAGGGGGTTGCATCTGGAAGGGAGATGGCTTCTTT
This sequence comes from Oreotragus oreotragus, assembly GCA_006410675.1. NCBI lineage: Eukaryota > Metazoa > Chordata > Mammalia > Artiodactyla > Bovidae > Oreotragus > Oreotragus oreotragus. The sequence continues at coordinate 322,323 of SJYX01006860.1, forward strand.
CTGCAAAGAGAGGACTAAAGGTTAGCGCAGCACCAGGGGCCCTGGCAGGAGATGGGTTTCAGGGTAGAATGGCTGGGGGATTTCCTTGGTAGGGCCCTTCTCTCACTTTACAGAAACAGCAACCCCAGGGGCAAGGAAGGGGCCAGACACACCTGGGCTCCCAGCGCCCGAAGCAGGGAGGTGAGACTGCGGAGGCCGCTGACAGCTTTATCCACGTGCAGCCGCAGGGCCTCACATGGCTGGGATGCGTTGGCCAATAGGGCCTGGCCCCGCAGGATAGCTTCTGAGAGCAGGGCCAGGCCCTGCCAGACTTCCAGAGCCTGCTGCTGGACCTAAAGGGAGCAGAGACTTGGAGTCAGCTAGCCCAAGCCAGCCTCACCCTCCTCCCTCTGAGCAGCCCCATTCAAACAGAAGTTTTGTAGAATGAATGAACATTCACCCTCATCTTTGCTGTTCCATTTCTTCTCTCTCTAGTGTTCTCCTGACCATCCTATGAGGTTCCCAAAATGAGACTTCCCAAGAGGAAGGAACCCATGAACTCACCTCCATCCTCTTCCAGGCATAGAAGTTAACCTTGGTGTCTGGGACAGTGATATTCTCACTGAAGCTGCAGCCTTCTGCACAGCCCATCTGAAATGCACAAGCCTGGAGTCAGGGGCCCCAGGGCCTGCATCCGGCTTAGCCCCTCACCTAGCTTCCACTTAGGCACTGGGAACTACCACTCCTAGGACTTTTACTGGGGACTTTGGCTCCTTGCTTCCACCCCTGAACCAAGCACCAGGTTCCTGGTTCTTGAGGGAGGGGTTGACCCTGGAGCCCCAAGTGTGAGTTTTGTGGAAGGTCTTGGGGAAGGGACCTCACCGTGGCATTTTCGGCCTCCCTGGCCTCCAGGATGTACCTCTCCAGGACTCGGCTGTCACAGATGAGGCGTGGGGGGGCACCCAGGACTGGGAGACCCAGAGGAAACAGCAGAAAAGACAGCAGCAGCAGCGGAGTACAGTCTAGGAAAGAGAGCCGGGCTGCGGATGAGGTGGATTCTCGCAGGAGAAGGGCTGTTTTGGACAGGCAGGTTCACCCATCCCGCTGCGCAGCCCCCAGTGAGTCCTGCCCAGCCGGACCTTGGGAGCGCTCAGGCTCTGCCTCCTCGTTCATTCAATCCCGCGGCCGCGTGCGCACCCCACCCCCCCCAGCTACCGGCATCCACTTCTCCCGGCCAAACTTCAATCCCGGTGTGACAGCGGCGTCCCTTCTCGCAGATCCGGGTTGTGGCTCCCAGACCCAGGTGTCTGAGTCTTCCTCGGCACCCGCAGAGCCGCGCCTCTTCTCCCTGAACCCCCAGCCCTCCGCCCGTCGCCGGCTCAGGTTCCGACTCTCCCTGGGGGACTCCCCGAGCGCGACAGACCGGCAGGTGAAGGCGGCCCCACCCCCCTTGCCCTTCCGGGGTCCTTGGCAAGCCTCAAGTCCTTGAACCGGGCCAGCTGGGGGCCAAGAGCCCCAGCGGTAAATTCCTCCTCAAACAGCGCTGCTCCGGCCGAGAGTACTCACCGCGCGCCCCCATCTCCGTGCCTCGCCTGGCCCCTTAGCGACCTGGGGCTCGGCGGGTGCCTGCGCCGCGGCCCCGCATCCCGGGAAGCTCGACGGGGAGGGCCGCCCCGCCGGCCGAACGCGGGGGCTGCGGTCCCCGGGCGCCGAGCGGGGTAGGGGCAGAGCGCGCAGAGCCCGGGGCCAGGGTCCGGAGGACGGCGCGGCGAGGCGACCGGCGGGGCTGGCCCGGGGACTGCGCCGGCGGCCGGGGGTCGGGGCTGTTATCAGCTGTGTGCGTGCGGGTGGGGGGTTGGGGGGAGGCTGTGTGCGTGTGGGGTCGCGGGAGGTGGGGACCGGAGGGGTCACAGCCGGGGCAGGACGCCTGGGTCGGGGGCTCGCCGGGGCGGAGCAGATGCAGGCGCGGGTGCGGGACGCGGGGCTGTCTGCTGTCCGACCCCCGGGTTCCGGGAGGTGCGGCTGGGTGCGCGCCGCGGGACGGGCACAAGGCTGCCCTGGGAGAGCAGTGCCGTTCTGCTGGGAGCGCCTGGGGACCCCGACATTCCCCCCCCTCTGCCCCCGCCCCCAGAGATGGGCCTGTCTGTGTTCTTCTTGCAAGGCAGTCAGGAAGGTGCTGGCTGGGCAAGTCAATGGCTTCTTACGGTCCCGATTCTTCTAGAAACTGGTGTTGTTGGCGTTGAGGAATTTAATATGGGGACATTTGCTGGGGCCTTCCCCTCCCACTCCTCACTTCTGAGGACCCTGAAAAGCCAGGAATTGAACTTTCAGGTCAGTGTGCCTGGCGAAATTCTTAAGAACCTAAAATACAACGAACCCCAGAGGGATGGCACCTGGGGTCTGCAGCTAAGCCTCTGTGGTTTCTAGGAAGCCCTGGGGCAGGGGGCAAACTCCAGGGATCAGGAGTCCAAGGCTAGCTTGCCTCTCAAACCTTGGAAAGTGGCCTGAGTGTCTAGGCCTCAGTGCTCTAACCTGTCAAATGGGCCTCCTGAAAGCACCATCCCTGTTCATGCTGCTTTCACAAATGGGAAACCCTGACAAATACTGGTGGTTACTTATATGTTCATTCACTCCTTCCCCAGTCCCATAATATTAGATCTATTTTATTCATGCATTTAGTTCCTTCTCTGTGCAAGACTCAGCTTCCCTGGTGGCTCAGAGGTTAAAGCGTCTGCCTGCAGTGCAGGAGACTTGGGTTCGATCCCTGGGTGGGGAAGATCCCCTGGAGAAGGAAATGGCAACCCACTCGAGTATTCTTGCCTGGAGAATCCCATGGACAGAGAAGCCTGGTGGGCTACAGTCCATGGGGTTGCAAAGAGTTGGACATGACTGAGTGACTTCACTTCACTTTGTGCAAGACAACGGACTACAAACTTTTCAGAACAGAAACATGCAGAGACTTAACTCCTGCCTCCTGGAGTTTGTAGCTTACAGTAGATACAGGATGGGTACGTGGAACCATGTGTGAGGACTGGGGTGTGCAGAGCTGAGCTATGAGAGTTTGGAAGAGGGGGAGGTCACCTCTAGCTGGGGAATCAAGAAGGATTTGATGCAGGAGGTGAAAACAAGCTCAGCCTTGAAGGGCAGGCAGGATTTCATGGGGAAAAGATGTGAGGTGGATGGGGGAGGCTGATCTAGCCCTGTGTTGATGGGTCAAGTGTTTTGGGGTGAAGGGTGGGATGTGGGAGGGAGAGGTGGATATCAGGCTAGGGTGCTGCTTAGGGAGAGGTCAGGCTGTGAAGGGCCTTGAGTGCCACTCTGAAGAATTGGGACTTTGGAACGAGTGGGAAATATTCATTCATTCCGGAAATATACATATAAGAATACCCACTTGGACTTCCCTGGTGGCGTAGTAGATAGGAATCCACCTGCCAGTGCTGGGGACACAGGTTCGACCCCTGGTCCGGGAAGCATGGAGCCACTAAGCCGCTGCACCGACGACTGAGCCCACATGCTGCAGCTGCTCCTGAAGCCCTCACGGCCTAGAGCCTGTGCTCCGCAAGGGAAGCCACTGCAGTGAGAAGCCCACACGCCCCGGCTCGCTGCAAGCAGAAGAAGCCAGGGGGGCAAGGAAGACCCAGGGCAGCCAAGACCCTGGGGATAGGGCAGTGAATGAAACGACAAGACCGCCTGCCCTGGCGGAGCCGACATTCTAGTGGAGAGATGGGCGACTAACACGAAATGAGTAAAACATAGAGGCTCTTCAGTGGCAAAAGCTCTGAAGGCCCAGGAATCTTGGAGGAGGTGGCACTTTTGGATGAAGCAGGCAGAATGCCTACTGAGAAGAAGGTGACAAAGTGAGGGAGATAAGGGGCGATCAGAGAGGGTTCAGACAGATGAATGGGAGGCGCAGGGAGGCAGAGGCTTGCAGGTAATAATGAGGCCCCGACCTGCTCCCCTGCCCCCTGCTCACCCACGGCCTGCTCTCGGGGCCTCCCCCAAAACCTGGGGTGCTGGCTGCCAGTCTGCACACCCCACTGTGCCCCCTGATCCTGGTTTCCCCGTCAGCACCCAGGCGGCCTCCCAGCCCCACATGGCCCTCACAACCCAGCCCTGGGACAAGATTCCAGCTGTGGGACAAACACACGCACACTCACGTCCACACACGTCCGCACATGCGTCCTGTCCTGACTTCCCACACGCCTCAGCCTCTGCTCTCCGGGTCCCCAGACTCCTGCGTCACTGCCCTGACCTGACATGGAGAGGGGGTCGGGGGGGGATGGTGGGGAGTAGACACAGCCGGAGGAGAGGGAGGAGAGGAGGAGCTATTCAGGCTGTGGGACCTGCCTCTCCCCTCACGCCAGCCTGGCAGAGGTTCCCTAGGCCCCTGCCTTCGAGAAAGGTAGATGGGCCCTGGGCAATAGCCCCTAGGCGCTGGGGTCTGCTGGGCAAGGGTGACGGCTCATCCGCTGGAGCGTTTGGAAAGAGAGCTGCGATTGCAGCCCGGGAGAAAAGGCAGAGGAGACGAGGGGAGAGATGGAACCTCCATCCAATCCCTAAGCCGTAGTAATCCTACTGAGAGGGCAGAGGCTGATTTGGGGGCCAAGTTCAACCCAGCTGCTGATGTATACCACCCAGCAGGACCCATCAATCCAGCCTGGACAAGCAGGGCACCCTGAGGAGCAGGAAGCTACCTGGGACTCCCCCTCCAATGCCTAGTGCCCCCCTACCAGGGCCCCCTCCATCTGCCTGTCTGTATTTCTCTGGCATGGTGCTGGCCCAGTGCCAGGGTGACTGCAGGAGGTCACCACGCTGTCCCCTCCAGATATCCCCAGCTGGATGGCAGGGGTGGAGACAGGCTGGAGGCATCCTGGCAGCCACTAGAGTAACTTTCCCACTGAGCAAACAGCCTTATTCAGGGTGTTACCCTGAGCACGAGCCTGCAGTGGCTCCTGGTTCCTCGGAACTAAGGCCCTCTGTGCTCCACCACCCACCCGCCTTTCCAGCCTGTTCTCCCACTTCGCTCACCCCCATGCCCACATCACAGGAGCTCAGTGACATGATTTGCTGCCTCCTGCCCTTCGCTCACTCTCTGCCTTCCACCTGATCACCCTCACCCTCCCACACTATCACTCCCTTTCTTCAAGCGTTACCTCCTCTACGAAGCCTTCCCAGATGCCCCAGCAGAAAGCTGTCTCCCTGCTCCGGGCTGCCGTTCTTTATGTACATCCTTTTTGTCTCAGAGCTTCCCTGGTGGTTCAGATGGTAAAGAATCTGCCTGCAGTGAGGGAGACCTGAGTTCGACCCCCGGGTTGGGAAGATTGCCTGGAGAAGGGAATGGCAACCCACTCCCGTATTCCTGCCTGAAGAATTCCATGGGGAGAAGAGCCTGGTGGGCTACAGTCCATGGGGTCGCAAAGAGTCAGACATGACTGAGCAACTAACACTTCTACTTTATGCCTCAAGCCTCCCCTCTTGGGGGCACCATGTACAGCTGTCACGGTTGAGCACTGCACAGCTCCAGGGGCCGCCATTCATTTGGACCCCGATGAGAATGGTATTCTCTGGAGTTGTGCAGCACAGGTGCTCTGTTAATCGGAGGAGAGAGCAAAGGACAAAGTATAGGCAGGTCTCGTTCATCTTGGTGCCAGGGGGCACCTGGCCTGTTGCCTGTGTACGGTCCTTGCTCAGGTGTGGCTTCCATAGTGTGGTCCCTCAACCAGAGGATGGGAGGCCTAGAGGGAAGAAGTGAGCCCCTCGTCTTCTGCATGCTTGCTGGAGCTGTGCCTGGACAACCTAGCTCTGGGTTCGCTGGGGCTTGAGAGGCCTTCGTCTACTTCCTGAGCAGGGAGCCCCCGAGGCGAGGCCTGGAAAGGGACAGTCGTGACCACAGGATGGAGGGGGTGGAGACAAGCTGGAGTTGTCCCAGCAGCCGGTTCAGACTGAAACTCCAAGAAGCAAATTTACAGCCCCCCTGAGCTAGCGCAGACCCCCAGGAAGCACGAAGTCCCAGCTGCCTGGAGTCATGTTGGGGCGGAGAAGGGGGGCCTCTGGACCTCTCCGCCCTCCTCTTTTCCAATCAGTATCTTCTCAGCCAGGCTTGGGAGCTCCGCCAGGGGCCCAGACCTTCTGTGCTGGGAAGTGGGGTGGCTCGGACTTCGGAGGGTGTGATGGGGAGGGCTTCCTGGCGCTTGGGGAACTGGGAAGGAAGTGAGGACTCGGACTAGGGATTCCTGCTGGGAAGTCCTGTGCGGAGGTCAGCTTGGAGAAACAGAGGCAATCTCTGCTTACTTGGCCACAAGGTAGCCCCTAGGACCAGATGTCTGGCTTCTGTTCTCAGCAAGCAGCTCTGCTGCTTCAGAAGCCTAATGAGGCTTGTCTGGTAAACAAGGAAGCCCAGATTTGGTGGCCTGGTGAGCTCTGCCACCTACCAGCATCCAACCTGAACAGGTGACCTTATGTCCGAGCCTGGGGATGGCAGAAGAAACGATAGTGCCCGCTTGCCAGGGCTGTCGTGTGATTGTGTAACGCCCGGCATGAGGTAATCAATACATGCTACCTATTATCACTGCACCCTTGACTTTACTATCCCCGCTGTTTGTCCTCGCTTTGCAGGCCCGGAGACCAGATCGCCAACATACTCTTCAGCCTTCCTCCAGCGTCTGCCACTGCTCCTTCTGGGGAGGTGGGCATGGGTTCATGACACCTTATCCCTGGTGCTGTAGCTGCCTCGCTAAGCCACCCACTGGCAAATGTCATGGGGTCAGAGGGTGTGAGGATGGGAGTCTTCTGGGTGGACACATTCACTGCTGTTTGGAGAAAGTTGCCACCAGAACACAACTGATTGGAGCTGGGGGTGGGTCAAGACGTAGATATCAAGGCAACGCTCACACTCAGTTTATTCAAAGCCTGGAGTCGACCAGGGATTTCTTGTCCCCTTAACATGGGTCTCCTCCCTTGGGAGGCCAGGAGAAGTCCCAAGGACCTTGGACTGAATGAGGCCTTCAGGCCCACCCTGGACAGGCCCCGAAGAATTACCAGGCCACCTTCCTTGGTTACTAGTCTCGACTCTCCCCCAGTGCTTGAGTCCTTGCAGGAGGGCACGCAAAGCACCGAGACCTCCACCTCCAGATGCACCTCCCCAGCTTAGGTTTCTGTGAGGTGTCAGCCGCATCTAGGATCTCCTGTTCTCAGGTATGGCTGAACATCCCCAAGCTCCCTCACATGCCCTTTACCAGAAGGACGTCCTTTACCCATGTCCTTCCCATCCTTTACCAGAAGACAGAGCTGCTAAATTGGCTGCAGCAGGTTTCCTGTCCAAACACAAATAAAACAATTCAGAAGCACCGATAAATGTCATTTAGGAAAATGGAGTCTTAAGTAGTCATTTTCATAGACTTCTCTCTTGGTGGAATAACATTTGCCTCATTCCCAAATCCGCAGTGGGTCATCTCTTCCTTTCAGAACTACCTTTACACACGCCTCTAGTCCATCTTCCCCATAGGCTCCAGGGTTTGTTCTCCCAGCTCCTGACCAAGCACCAGGAACTCACCTGGAAAAGTGCAAGGAACTTCCTAGAAGGATCATCCACCCATCCAGACCAGTTCCTGGGTCCTGAGGGCTCGTCTTCTTTCCCGCTGCCAGTGCCACAAAAGTAAAAGCCAGCAGGACTAAGAACCCAGCCTTGTAGATCAAACACACACAAGCCACCTTCCCTCCCCCCTCCCCATCCTCATGAAGAGGACCAAACCATTCCTTAGCAAAATGGCTCACACTATCAAGTTTCCACTCTCTTTGGAGCCCTTGCTAATGGCAGGCTCCAAGCACTATGTAAATTAATTGTCTTTCTAAATCTGTGGGTCCTTTCAGCTGCCAGTGCCACAAAAGTAAAAGCCAGCAGGACTAAGAACCCAGCCTTGTAGATCAAACACACACAAGTCACCTTCCTTCCCCCTTCCCCATCCTCATGAAGAGGACCAAACCATTCCTTAGCAAAATGTCTCACACTATCAACTTTCCACTCTCTTTGGAGCCCTTGCTAATGCCAGGCTCCAAGCACTATGTAAATTAATTGTCTTTCTAAATCTGTGGGTCCTTTTTTCTATTAGTTTTTAGAGGCCCAGGGGTTCGTACCTCTCTGGGCAGACCTGGTGCCTAACACAGATTCCTCACAAGCAGTGAATTCTCAATAATACTAGAGATGAGGAGCGAAGGTCTACTCCCACCTCCAAGACAAGCATTTCAAGTCTGACCTCAGGGGAACTGTTTTTGAAGTAGGAGGTCATTTTGCACTCATTGTGGGCTCCATAGCTGTTGAGCAAAAAGAAGGGAGGGGAACTGCATCTGGACACCCTTTCTGCCCCCATCACCTTCCCGCTTGCCAAGCTGTGATGGAAGACAGTGCAGAGAACCCGGAGAGAGGCGAGCAGAGGCAGCTGGTGGCCTCCCTGCAGACGCTCCCTGCCCCATCCGCCAGGCCAGGCATGCACTCGGACAGATGCAGGCACGTTCCCCACACCCCTCCCTGCCCCCACAGCCCTTTTTCTTCCGGTGGCAATGCCTAGGGGCCGTTTTTGCCACTGAGGGAAGCCCCACTGGCAAGCAGTGAGAGAATATGGAGCAGAAACAACAAACAAATAAGCTGGAAGATGTCGCAGCCAAAACAAACCAAACGCAAAAGGGCTGCTGCTACCACCTCTGCTGGGCCTGGGCCAGGAGCAGAGACCAGAGCACATACGTGCAAGGACACACACAGCTCCCTCCAGCTCCCTGCTGGCTCCCCCGTTACTGGGGCCTCCTGGGCAAGGGAGCCTTGCAGTCAACGCTGATAGGGAAATTGGGGGGGGGGGATGGGGGGATCTGATAGCATCGTCTCCCTCAAATCTCCCCAATGCTTCCTTACTTTGTAGCTGCCGAGTGACCCTCCAGTCCTACAACACACCCTGCCTGTTAGTGGGTCCCCTTTGTACACACTGATGCCTTTGCCCGATGCGGCTTCTCCCCTCTTCTGCCTCGCAAACTCTTCATACTTCAAAACCCAGGTCAAAGGTGAAACCATCTCAGACCTCACCAGGAAGTCAGCCATCTCCATCTCTGTGCTTCTCTATCGTGGCTATTCTTACCTCTTACATCACACATCTTATTCACTGCACAAAAACTGGTGTATCCACCTTCCCAACTAAATGGTGAGTTCCTTGAAGGTAGGGGCCATTTCATACCCACCTTTGTATCCCCAGGGCCCAGCCCAGGCCTTGTGGCTCAAGTAGGCACTCAGCCTGTGTTTAGTCATTAGAATGAAGCACCAGTCCTTCTGTGAAGAGTTTACTTTCCTGTGCGACTGGCAGTCACTTCCACAGCATGAGTCCCTCCTCAGCAGGAACCCTCAAGCCAGAGGGAGACGTTTTGCTAAATGAGAAGGCTGATTTTCAGAACCCCAAACCAAACTGCCTTCAAGCAAACTAGAACCAAATTCAGTTACTAACCTTTAAATCAAGCTCTTGTGACCTCCAACAGTAAAATCGATGTCGTAACTAGCACACGTCTATATACATATCCATAAAAGTGCCAACAAAATATTACCATGGAAGTTATTTTTTACTTGGATTTTTAAAAAGGTTTTGACCTAGTAAATCAAGACCCACATATGGGTCATCAACTGCTCTGATAAACATTGCTTTAGATGATTCGTTTTATAAATAAGAAAAATCAGATCCTCCTACAAATATCCAAGCAAATAAGTGCTTATGACCTGTGTGCCCAGTAAGTCAGAGGGAAGGCTTTTCTTTCCCACTTAAAACAGCCCAGCCACAGGGTGTGAAGGGCTCTGAACCACGGCTGTTTAGGACACTTTGGATCCCCCAAGACCAGGAATCAAATGAAGCAGTGTCAATCCCTCCCACAGCCTGATACAAAGGAGGCCCCATCTTTGTGTCTCTCTCTCCTTAAGCCCTCATCCTTCCTGTGCCCAGGAACTACCAACAGAGAAGCTGATACTTTCCTCACACACTAGACCCCAGCTGCTCGCCAGCAGGCAGGAGTATCTACTTTATTCTCTCTGCCTTCTTCTGCAAGGCTGAAATATTTTAAAACGAACACTGGGATCGTCAGGCTTCTGCACTACACTAACGTTTGTCTTATGTTGCGGTGTCTGTAGGACAATTTACGCTCTTTCTATGAAAGCAGGAAACACCAGGGTTCCCCTCCCGTATCTAAATCTTTGTCAAGTTTTTTCCTACTCTCCTCTCCAGAATTTAGACAAGGGAGAGGCAATGCAGCGGGGTGGGTGGCCAGGCACCAAATTAACTTGAGACTTTTTATTGTACAGCACAATGGCTACAGACCACAAAGATCCAGGAAGACCCACTGCCAGGGCCCAACAAGAGACGGTATTTGCCCTCTCAATTCAGAGTCCTCCGGGCTGCCAGGGGATGGGCTTTTCCCTACATGGCTCTNTTAACTTGAGACTTTTTATTGTACAGCACAATGGCTACAGACCACAAAGATCCAGGAAGACCCACTGCCAGGGCCCAACAAGAGACGGTATTTGCCCTCTCAATTCAGAGTCCTCCGGGCTGCCAGGGGATGGGCTTTTCCCTACATGGCTCTGGTTGAAGATCCATGACAGTACCCAGGACAAGAAGAGCCACATCTGAGCCCCAGCTGTATGGGGATGGGTGGATATGGTGGGCCAGCTTCCTCTCAGTTACTTGGGCGTGACCCTGAAGACACGGATGTGGATGGCAGAGTTGTTGCGGATCCGGGTCAGCGGCTCTCGTGAATCAGTCTCCGGTTCCAGCTCATCGACAAGCTCCACGGTGGAGGTATTGGCAGCCACTTGCAAGGACCCGAAGCTGCCCGCCTGCAGTTGTAGGGCAATGTTGATGGCCCGGTTGATGGCCAGGCCCAAGCCGTGAATGTAGATCTCACTGCACGCGTTCTGACCCCTCGCCCCTCCGTCCAACAGCTTCTGGCAGCGGGCCAGCTGCGCCTTAAAGTCAGTCTTCATGTTGACATAGATGTCATTGGGCCTCCGGGGCAGGCGGTGGGGAAGCCGCTTCCGCAGGGTGTACTCCACCGGGTCCAGCTCAGCTTCGACGGTCCCGCGGGGCTCTCGGTTTTCGGCCATGCTGTGCGCCCTGGCACGGGAAAGGGACGAGATCAGTCAAGGGTGAGGAGCATCCCGNTGGTCCAAGCTATGACAGGTATTTACTGCTGTTATTTACTACTTCTGGCTATAGAAGATAACAAAATGGGCATGTTTTTCCTTTTGCTAAGCTTACAATCTAAAAAAGAATGTAAGTGGTAAATATAGCTGGTGGAAACCTACTTGCTCATTACAATAGGATCTGGTTCTTGTCAGTGGATTGGTTATCCTATTACCCACATCCATTTAAAAAGTTGCCTTGCTATGAACCCTGGGAGACTGAAAACTGTTCGACTCTATAATTCAGGCTCTTCTGGACACCAGCTGAATTTGGGCCAGTGTGAGGCATCATCCAAGAGAGAACAGCCAGAAGGGAGAAAAGTCAGGGTATTTCTTTTTCATCTGTTGTCTTTATGGTTGTGGTTCCAGAAAGGGATATATTCCTTCACTTACTGTCATAGTTTCTTCTAAGCAACTTCTTTTTCAAGGTTCCAGAACATGCCTGGTTCTAGTAACACGACTTTACCCTTTTCCTCTTTAGGTCTAGAAATGGGACTGTCATTTGGCTGCCAAAAGTTAGATGTTTCATTATCCATTGTGAACTGGCTCACATCTCTGCAAATGTCCTTTCACTAAATTCTTATGAATTGAATAATCCTAAGTGTTTCATTGATGATATGGCCAGCGTAACTATAAACAAGGTTAAACTGGGAATCAAAATCAGTATTCAAAACTTAAAAAACTTAAACATATATATTTACACTCATCAGTCTTTCAATATAAAGAGAATATTTTTTTCTCAGAATATGTGCTTATTGATTAGAATTCAAACTTGCCTTTATTGCATGATTCTCACATATAATTTATCCTGTCCAATTTATGATTTCAATTTTAATAGAGATATGAGAACTTATTCTTGTAAAATAAGTGCAGTATCTGTTTGGAATTTCTCCCACTCTTCTATTGTTTCTTGCTCATCTAAAATAGGAACACATTTTTTTTTTTGCTACAGTCTTTATTGTGTCTTTATGAAATATTCCATTTTGTTTGCACAAATGTAGCAATTCTTCCTTTCCTCACTCTAATTAAATATTGCATAAACACAATGAAACACAATAAATAATTGCAATGAAAAATACAAATGAAATAAATAGGGTTGGAAACAACACAACATATTTGAATAAACAAATTACAATGCAAATTGTAGCAGCAAGTGGCATCTTAGAGGAGCCTGTTGGCTGAGTGTCTGTATTTTTACCCAGAAAATGTAGTGTTAATTAAACCATTTTGGTTAATTAGAAGAGAATTGTAAGACTTTATTGCTTAATATGAACATTCCCAGGCTTTCAACTGGTAAAGAATCCACTTGCATTGCAGGAGACCCTGGTTTGATTTGCTGATGTTTCAGTCAGTAAAGAATCCACAGTGTGGGAGACCTGGGTTTGATCCCTGGATTGGGAAGATCCCCTGGAGGAGGGCTTGGCAACCCACTCCAGTATTCTTGTCTGGAGAAGCCCCCTGGAGAGAGGAGCCTGGCGGGCTGCAGTTGCTGGGATTGCAAAGAGTTGGACACAACTGAGCGACTAAGCACAGCATAGCATAAACATTTCCCTTTGGCTCAGTGGAGAAGGAAATGGCAACCCGCTCCAATGTTCTTGCCTGGAGAATCCCAGGGATAGGGGAACCTGGTGGGCTGCCATCTATGGGGTTGCCCTGAGTCGGACATGACTGAAGCGACTTAACAGCAGCAGCAGCAGTGGTAAAGAATTCCCCTGCCAATGAAGGAGACTCAGGTTTGATCCCTGGATCAGGAAGATCTCCTGGAGAGGGAAATGGCAACCCACTCCAGGATTCTTGCCTGGAGAATCCCATGGACAGAGGAGCCTGGAGGGCTACAGNCTTAACAGCAGCAGCAGCAGTGGTAAAGAATTCCCCTGCCAATGAAGGAGACTCAGGTTTGATCCCTGGATCAGGAAGATCTCCTGGAGAGGGAAATGGCAACCCACTCCAGGATTCTTGCCTGGAGAATCCCATGGACAGAGGAGCCTGGAGGGCTACAGTTCATGGGGTGGCAAAGCGTCAGAGACCACTGAGCGCAAGCACATTGGAGCATGATCAATAAGATCACTACCACTAGAAAAGCACGGCAAGTTTGTACCTTATAGCCTGGGAGAAAGGAAGCCAGAAGTATTCTCAAAAGAAGTGATACGGAAGTCAATCCATACCTGAAAGATGACTAGGATTTATTAAGGCAGAGAGGGACGGTTATTCCCCTAGAAGAAATGACATATGGGAAACACTGATACACAGAAGTGCAAACTGAGAGAAAGAGAGAAAATTCAATTGAGATGAAAAAGCAGGACTCACTTTGTGATATTTGTACAGATTGGCCAGTGGTTTTACCTCTGCAAGTAGATTTTTAATCCACCTCATTGAGATGGCACATGAAAGTTCTCAGAAAAGATTGTTTTACTTAGAGAAGTTAATCTACTCTGGCTGATATCAAGGAAAACAGGTTTGTCCCTCATTGTTATTAAAGTCCCTCCAAAATACACTGTGAATATTACTAAAATACAACCAGACTGTATTTAAAATACTGAAAATTTTAACTTTGTAATCAAGCTGCAGCTATTCTTTTGATCATTATTTAATGTCATGAATGATTTGTTTTAAAATATGAAAAAAAAAGTTATAAAGTACTACAAATCTGTGAGAAATACTATTATTATCCCTACAATAACAGTTATGTGAATTGCCAAAATAATGAATGTCTATTACTTCTCTGAACTGTTTCAGTTTTCATAAACAGACTTATAGGTATGAGATTTGGGGACTGCTCTGTGTCTAAATTTGCTCTGTTATCAACAAAATCAAGCTACAAGCCTGATATCTGACCATCAGATTTCACTCTCCTGCTGGCCTTCCCATTGTCCCCTCCTCCTCATCCACTTTATTCTCTAGCTGTGAGAAAGGCAATATCCTGCTTGTGATATTGGACTGAAGAAAATCTAACAGGTCTGAGAGCTGAAAATTTGCTTTGTTTTGTTTTGAATTTTAAGACAATATACTGGGGCTAATTTTTCATTCTTGTAAAATCTCTATAAATTATTCTGAAATTTTTTTTTCTATTTAAGTTCCTGTGTTTCTTTTCTTTGCAGCATTACCATTTGAAGGTGACACTTGGATACTGATTTAAAGTTCTTTCAGGTGAAGCTAAAACAGCAAACCTCATAGATAACATGTTACTGGATGTCCTGTGTGTATGCAGGTGAAACAAGGAGAAAGTTACAGGCACATCCCACCCTTATCCTAAGGACCAGGCTATTTTATTTGGATCAGAATTCTAAAAGGTTAAAATCTTATAAAATGGGAGCCAGGGATGTTATTTCTCAGATATACAAACTGAAGAGCTTACAGATGCATTGATAGAATGCCCTGGATCTTCCTTATAGTAATTATTTAGGGCTTGATGCATAAATGAAATTTTGTTTGCCTTATTTTAATAACTGCTAGGTCCATGTTAAGTACACCAGAATTTATCACGCTATTCTCTCTGCTTTTCTGTGTATTCACAATTTTCATAAGTTTGGTTGATTTGTTGTTTGTTGACCCAGTGTCGCTTTACCTGGAACTGTACTCTCTCTCATCTATACTATCTTAGATCAGACACAGCCATCAAGCCTCTGCCTCATTTCTACACCCTCCTGTCTTTCTCCAGCCTGTGCATGGTCTATGCAGCCACCTCAGGATCTACAGAGAATTGAGTTTAACTCTAGCTTTTTTTTTTTTTTTGTATTTATTTATTTTTNCAAGCCTCTGCCTCATTTCTACACCCTCCTGTCTTTCTCCAGCCTGTGCATGGTCTATGCAGCCACCTCAGGATCTACAGAGAATTGAGTTTAACTCTAGCTTTTAATTCAGAGAAATGGTAACCCACCTTTCACATCCAGTCTGAACTATACTCCTCATCCTCATTTGCCAGAGTTCTACAGTAAGCATTCTCTTGGTAATATTAAGAATATGATACCATGCTTCCCATTAGAATATCTCTCCCTTGGTGAGAGAGGGAGGAACAATAGCTGGATTAAGGCAAGATCTTTATATTCGTTTCGTAGCCTGGCATAAACTTTTTTTCTTTTCTTGGCCCTGCCGTAGGCATGTAGGATTTTTATTCCCAGACTCGGGACTGAAGCCAGGCACTCTGCAATGAAAGCATGGAGTCTTAACCACTGGGCTGCCACGGAATTATCTCTCAGATATTATTTTCAATAGCACTTCCTGTTTCAAGTCAATTATCAGGCTACTCATTCTCCAGACTTTCTCACAGGGGACAGAATGGGCATACTTTCTATAATTCAAATCTGAACTTCTGTTATACCCTTCCATGCAAATTGTTGATTATCTCCCCTTCTGTCTCTGAAACGCCTCCTCCTTCAAGAAGTGATAAAATTCCTTATTAAGATACACATTATCCCATGTTTTGTGCTGGTTCACCTGTCATCATGTCCCGTTTCAGGAGAATTTTGGCCAGATCTTAACTGTGCCTCACTTTTCCCATCTCTGGGCTTCCCTAGTGGCTCAGCTGATAAAGAATCCACCTACAATGTGGGAGACCTGGGTTCGGTCCCTGGGCTAGGAAGATCTCCTGGAGAAGGGGAAGGCTACTCACTCCAGTATTCTGGCATGGAGAATTCCATGGAATTAGNCACTTTTCCCATCTCTGGGCTTCCCTAGTGGCTCAGCTGATAAAGAATCCACCTACAATGTGGGAGACCTGGGTTCGGTCCCTGGGCTAGGAAGATCTCCTGGAGAAGGGGAAGGCTACTCACTCCAGTATTCTGGCATGGAGAATTCCATGGAATTAGTGCAAGGGGTCTCAAAGAGTCAGACACAACTGAAGGACTTTCACTTTTCCTTTCTTGTTTCCCTGTGAACATGCCAAACAATTGCATTTTGCATTATCCCAAGTTCTTTAGCATGTCTTATTTTTCCTGAAGAAGTGAGTCAATATTGAAATGATTTGTACTTCAATAAGACTAGAAAATCTTTAAATCACTGGGCACTCAAATTTCTACTTTACCCACCAACTAATTCTGATTGTCTTTCTTGACTCAGCTCAGTCATCATCACCTTCTAAAAGTTCCCAATGCATTTGTCTATGAGTCTCTGGTTGCAGAGACACCACTTCATATTTCTCTTACCACTTAATGGTGACTATACTCCTGAAATGCAGCTTAGAGACTTCCCAGCACTCCTGATGCAGTGGGTCCCCTGGTCAGGGAACTAGATCCCACCTGCCGCAACTAAGAGTTCTCACCTTGCAACAAATATTGTGCAGTGGAGATGTGCTGCAACAGAGATCTGGAGCAGTCAAATAAATATATATATATATTTTAATGTAGCTTAGATAGAAAAGAGTATGGGACCATCCTTGGATGTCTTAATAATGAAATATCTACCCTTTCTATTTATTTACAGCAAATTTTATCAAGATTTTGTGTGTGTGCATGTATATTTTTCCATTAAAGTGGTCCTTTTCAGCCAGTACAGAACTGCTTGGAGGCCGGTAGGGGTGCTGAGGCCCGAAGCAGCTTCTGGCATTTCTGAGCAGCCCTGGACAGTACAAGATGGACCCAGTAGTCTTGAGTTACACGCACAGTCTACTGTGGCTATCAGATGTCTCACTACTGGATCCTCCAAACTGGCTCGATGACCATGATATTGGGTTTGCCTTTGAGTACTTTGCCAACAGCCAATTTCATGACTGCTTTACCACATCTGCTTCATCAGCCCCTAAGTTACTCAGTTCATCAAGTGCACCAGCAGCCCAGCAGAGATCACCATGTTCCTTGAACCCTTGAACTTACCCAATAAGAGAGTTAAATATTAGGCCATTAATGATAACTCCAACCACACAGCTGGGGGAATCCACTGGAGCTTGTTGGTTTATCTACAGAATAAAAATGGCTTTTTTCATTATGATTCATATGGTAGTAGTAACTCATTCCATGCAAAGCAGGTAGCAGAGAAGCTAGAGGCTTTCTTAGGCAGAAAAGGAAACAAACTGGCCATTGTGGAAGAGAAAACCCCTGCTCAACAAAGCAGCTATGACTTTGGGATGTACATGATACGTAACACTGAGGCCTTGCATCAGAGCTTCTCTAGACCACAGCCAGAATCACTATCAGCTACTTACTCCTACACACATCGCAAAGAAGAGAGAAGAATGGAAGGATCTCACTGCCAGACTTGCTAAAAATTAGCTGTTGAAATATATTTGACTTTTGAAGTCTCTTCTTTCTGCCTGTCCCCATATATTGGATGGCTGCGGTCTCAGTGCCTGAGGAAAGATGCCTGGGAGAGGAAAGCTTAGAAAGCGTACTTTCTCCTGAGAGGATGTTGTCCTCTGCATTATCCTAATGGAAAGTGTCAGTTTAACCCTAACTTCAGAGCAACATGTTCTGTAAAGATGTCTTCAAAATATGTACCAAAATGGATTAATTCCCTTGTGGGCTTCCTTTATCTACATTGGCTTATTCCAAAGAAAAAAGATTGATCTGTAAAACAAATTAGGAATATGTGAAACATAGAAGCAAGAAAAAAAAATAATAGAGAAACCAAAAACATACTGCACAGCCCACATATTTCAAGAGATCAACTGATTAGAAGCAGATCAAGACCTAACCTGATTCAAGATTAAAGTATTATAAGTTACTCAGTTCTATGATACCTCTTCCATTCGACAAGCAAAGGCTTTTCCAGCTATAAACTTTACCATTACTTGATAAAGATAGGGTTAGCCCATAGTTACCCATCTGATTCCTGGAGCACTTTAAGAAAGTGGGTATCTTAAATAACTTTGTTGAAATAAATGTCTGTGGTGGACCTCTTGTTTTACATCTGAAACTTATTAAAAGTCGGTTTATTTTTTAGATGTAAGGGAGAAAAAGTGACCTTTTTCAACTCTTTCACTTAATTCAAAATGCAGACAATGTAATTTTTGAAATGTGAAACCAATATAAAAAGATACTATTCCTTCTTAAAAAAAGTATTATTCTCAATAAGAAGACTTTTCTTGGAATTAGCATTGTGTCAGCCATTCTGCTAGACAGTTGCAGCAAATAGTAGTCATCTATTATCATCCATTTCAATCATAGACAATTCCATTTCTAGTTACTGTCTTTCTAACTCCTGACGTTACCCTCTGTCAGTATGAAAAGAGATGGATAAACAATAGCTTTATTAAGGGACTTCCCTGGAAAGTTATGACCAACCTANTATGGAGCTAGGTAGTGGGGTTTCAAAAGTCAAGAAAACATATCCAATCAAAGTTTTGCCATCATAGAGCTTACTGACTAACTGGGATGCAAGTAATTGCTCATCAGTATATTGAAGCTGACAAATGTCTGGAGAGAGGAAATACTGGGGACATGGAAGAATATATGCGTGCATGTAAGTCGCTTCAGTTGTGTCCAACTCTGTGACCCTATAGAATGTAGCTCATCAGGCTCCTCTGTCCATGGGATTCTCCAGGCAAGAATGCTAGAGTGGGTTGTCATGCCGTCCTCCAGAGGATCTTCCTGACCCAGGGGTCAAATTTGCATCTGTTGTGTCTCCTGCATTGGCAGGTGGGTTCTTTACCATTAGAACTACCTGGGAAGCTCAGAAGAATGTATAAGACAGGTTATTTCTTTTTTGTTGAAGTTATCCTTCTAGTCTATAAGGACTGGCTTGAGAGCTGGAAAAAAAATACAAGGTAATATACGAGTTATTTTTATGGATACCTAATGTTTAGAACTGAAGTTCATGCTTACTTATATATACAAGGAAAGAAGACAAGATTTGAAGACAAAATAATAAAAATAAGACCCAATTCTGCCACTTTACTAGGGAGTAACCTGAATAAATCACATCACCTCTCTGACCTTGAGTTTCTTTGCAAAATATAAGCACTGTTACCTAACTTAAACAGATTCCAAGTGCTGTGAGAGAGGCTCAGTTAAGACAATAAAAGGGGAAATATACTTTGCAAACCAACAAGACCTGTGTGGATTTTGTTGTTATTAATAATATTGTTGCTATGTGAACAAATCTGGGACTGAGCAGGTTAAGACTAGTAGTAATTTATATGACTGAACAAATGGATGGCTCTAGTCTGCTACTTCTGAAAGCTCCCTGAATCTCTATACCACAGTTTCCCTTGTTTTTATAGTTTGGTCTTCTCTTGCCCAAAAGGATGAGTCTTAGAAGAAAAATGAAATAGTTGTTTTTAGACTCTGTTTAGGGTTCTTCGGTGATGAAACTTTCATAGATAAACCTAAGACAGGCACTAAAACGGACTTGTGTCTGTTTGGGACTGGTAGTGAACTTTGCCCTTTGCTCTGCCCTGACTGTTATCCCAAATCCCACCCCCAACCCTTCTTACCTGTTCTGTGTGCCCCTGTGCAATCTGTGTCTCTTCCATCTTGTATCTGTTACCTTCTTATAGAACAGCCTTTGATTACTGGAGCTGCTTTTATGTGAAAGCACAGAAATTAGAATTGCATGGTTGTTTACAATTCACACAAACCTCCAAATAGGGGCAACTCAAAGACAAGGATGGACTAACCCAGGACTATGAAAGCTCAGTTCCTCCCCTAGAGTTCAGACAGAGCTCATCTACTTACTGAAGTGAAGCTGAGACTGTCCTTAAAATTTTACCCTTGTTTGACTTGTTCCAGTTGCCAAATTCTCCCCATTTCCTGTTGTCCAATTTTCCCTGTTTCTCTTTGGAGTATTTTCTTAATACATGATCCTCCTTTCTGTGTCTGCTTCTGGGAACCTGACCTCAGGTAAATCCCTTTAATTTTGAGAAGCTAAGATACACATACTCTAAGCAAGTGGCTAAGGAACCCCAGGGTGGATTTGTCTAAGTAAGTGGGAGAAAAATGACTGTGGAATAGAGACAATTATTTTGGCAACAATAGAGGCATTATCTCAAAACTTTTCCCTTTGAAGATTGTACTGAATAAACTCTAGTGGTAATAAATGTATTCAGTAGTAATTGAATTATGCCTCTGCAGTATTTACTGTAACAGGCACTGGGGGCATATAAGACATGGTAGTTTAGACTAGAAGAGGAGACATATCACTTGACAATAAAAAGACTGGAGTTTTATACTGTACTTAAAAATTAATAACCACTGTCTTTATAATTTATAAAGTGTGAAAAAACTTGCATTTATTGAACGTAGATAACTTTACATACATAATCACATTTAATTCTCAACACAATCATGTGAAGCAATCATTCTCACCTGACGATGAGGTGAATAATGTAAGATTAATACAATAATGTATGCAAAAATACATATAGAATACATGACTGATGTGCTGCAACTTAGTGTATTTCAAATCCTGTGCTTATTGTACTATGCTGTGGAGTTTCCTGAATAGGACACAAGACAGGAAACACTCAAAAACAAGTATGCAAATGACAGCAATCTTTTTCCAAGTGATTTAAGAAGCTGTTGGATCAGAGGAGATTTATATTTTAGTTCTGGTAAATTGGATGGAGCAATCTTTTCACATTTATACATAGTGCACTTAACACAGAGATGTTATGTATACCTTTCAGAATTCTCTTAGTAGTATTTAGTTGTTTTTTTTTTTTTTTTTTTTGTATCTGGAAATCTCAGTCCCTTGTATCACTTCTATTCTTAAGCCAAGATCCTAGGTGAACCGACATAGATATTAAGTTGTGTGAATACAGGATATGGCCTCCATTCTCAACCTAGGAAAGTGAAATGACTGTTACTGTTACTAGAGCTGAAGATAGAATTAGATCCAAATCTCAACCTACTAGTTATGTGATCTTGTGTGAGTGTAACTTTGTGATCCTGAGATTTCACTGTGGGTAAAAGGGATGATTGAATTCTCAGAAGTTATCACAATTAAGTTAGAATATATGTACCTCAGTTAAGAGAAGCAAGAGAATATATATTAAGTGATTAAGAACAATGCATACTGAACTCATGATTATTATTTATCCCATCCTTAATTTTCTCATGAATCTCAGAAATGGGTATTAAGTCAGAGTTATCTGTGTTCTGATTCAAATAAAAGATTGTTTTTCTTGAGAGACAGACAAGATCATGGGGAAGTTCAGAAGAGGGCAAGGTCATTCCTACTGGAATCATTACCCCTTGGGGAGGCCGGTTTTATGTAAGATTTGGCTGAAACTTGGTGTTTAGACAATCTCTGTTTGTGTTAGCTGCGGGCACTTTCTAATCCATCAGATAGTTACAGCACAAAAGATATGGCAAACAAGCTGCCTAATTTTTTTTTTAAAAGGGAACTTGAGAGACTGTATTTTTAAGCAATTGAAACAGACACTCAAAATCTATACATTCACAAAAACAAAAGTGGGTTTCTTTAGATATTTTTTTCAGATGTTTATATTTTCAGTAGTAATTTTACAGAGATAAAGTCTAACAACAACAACAAAAGAAAAACTCTGCTTCTTTGTCCACTGACAAAGGCCAAATGCAACAAAGAGGCAAAAGACATCGTGCAGCTCCCTTGAAGTTAAAGCCCTTTGTGTATTTTCTAGATTTGTTTGAGAAAAAAGAAAAACCAAAACCTACTGAATCAAGACAAGGGATGAGCGTGGTTTGTTTACTCCAGTGCCTGTGATGTACCAGTGCCACTTCTCATTTAATAATCCATATACAGAAACAGTTTCTCTTTGTTCTCTTCTCTTCCCCTCCAAAGAGCCTCAGACCGTGCCCTAAGAAGAAGATTACCAGACCTTGTCTTTGATTCATCTGAAGGGCTGTAATTGGGCAACTTCAATCCCCATTTAAAATCTTTCTGTGGTACTTGAAGGCCCACTTCTCTACAAAGGTTTCTGTTAACTCTTTCCTAAGAGAGGGTCTTCTCACCACCACCTAAGGATGGGCTGTCTACATTTGGGTGTCTGGAAAAAAAACAGTGTTAAGAACACTTTACAGTCTTGAATCTCACATCCATAATTTAATTTTCTCTGCAAGACAACACTAACGTGAGTCAGAGAAGGCATTTTGCTGCCTGTGCTTTACAAGATTAGTAAAAGAGAAGAAATAACCTCGAATCAGGAATCCTGTTTTTAACTCAAGGTTTTAACTTGCCCTCATCCTTATTTCAACAGACATCCAACTCACAAAACAGACTAATAATAATAATCAAACCCTCTCTAACTGTGAGATTGGTCATGGATAGAGAAGCAGAACTTCTCTCCCTTACAATCTCTCCTTTCTTGGTGAGAATGAAAAAAGAAATAGTGCTGTTAAACTGTCAGATTCTCACTGACAGGGTTCGCTTGCCATTCATCCACCTTTCTTCTCCCCTTACATCTCTTCTTTGTTCATTTTCCTAGATGCTTCCTCCCTCTCTCTTCATTTTAGAAGATAACAAGGCTATCAATCACCCAAAGCTGTTCTGATGCCCTCCTGGCAGTTAGTAATTACATTATTTACACTGTCTTCAACAGAGCCCAATATACTTTTTAATAGGTCTTTCCCCAGAATCACTCTCCTTTTATTTTTGTTTTGTAAATTGCATTGTTCCTGGGACCCGAAACTTCAAGGCATAATTAATTCTAGTATCATGTACGCTGTCAGAATGGCTTTGACAGTCATGCAAACACACACAGAATATTCCAAGCCCACTCCTCTCCCAATCCACACACACTTCTGTAGAAGTCTCAATTTTATCAGAAGCCTTAGGTAAGTACCCCATGGGGAACATATGTCTGCTTCTGTTTTGATACATTTTTCAGATAACAGTAAGCACTGCTCACACCTGGAGGTCTTTAAGAAATGCTCAGGACAGCAGGGTTCAAGTGGCTGTCAGCCAGACGTGCATTTTTTTGGAGCAGGAGAATCAACTTGATAAGTTATTCGAAGTAGTATGTGAGGCAGTTTATTCAGCTCAGCATGATCACTGGCTGTTCACTGGGACAACTGGAAACCTAGCATCATTCAATTTTTAGAGTACTATAATGGAAGTCATTTTGTATATAGATGTGTATAATTTCAGTTATCTTTCTAAAAGATACAACAGTAAATACTTAATAAACAAAAAAGCAAGTGTCTAGGTGGGATATTGAAAGATAAATCTTTTAAAGTAAAAGTTTCTGAAATACTGTTAACTAAATAATATCTATCTAGCTGTCTATGACATAGGATACACATCTCCAAAGCTAGTCACTGACACTCACTCATGCATATAACACTTTTTTAAAATTGAGGTTTAGTTGACTTATAATGTTATATTATTTTCAGGTGCACAAGAGTGATTTTATATATTATACTCTATTTATAGTTATTATAAAATACTGGCTATATTTTATATTAGTGATAATGTATAGCATTTGCCTTTCTCTGATTTATTTAGCTAAGCATAATATCCTCCAAGTCCATCCATATTGCTGCAAATGGCAGTTTTATTTTTATATGATTGAGCAGTATTCCGTTACATATATATATATGTAAATATATTCCACAGCTTCTTTATCCATTCATCTGTTGATAGACACTTAGGTTGCTTCCATATCTTGATATATATATATTTTTTTACCTAAATGAGGTAGTTTTACCATTTATAAATATTCAGTATTTGGAAAATAACTATATGTGTGTGTACTTTTGTTATTTTTTAAATCATTATTATCCTTACAGCTTCTAGTTTAGAAAGAAATTAACCAATCCTTTTACCCACTAATTTCTTTCAATAAAATAAAATGAATTGCCTTGGCTAGTCTTTCAAGAACTTTTGACTTGAACTTAAGGGGCTTTCATAGGCAACTTGTATTGAATGTCCACTGTTTATTATGAGTGCTAGATAATCATATTAAGTCGTCTTCTTTTAACAACAACAAAAAAAATTGGGAAAATTAAATTCTTTATTTGAAAAATGGGGATAGGGATACTTGAAATGTTGAATCTTGCTTAAGATCTTTTAGCTAGTAAGGTAATGATGAAGGATTTTAACCCAAATCTGCCTAACCACAGATTCCAATATATTTTTCTTTTAAGATTTCCAAGACAACGGTCTAAACTGGAATTACGGATATTTAGATCACTAAGTTTCTTAGTTGGTTACACAGGTGGAAACAATCTCCCAGAAAAAAAAATTTCGAGATGAAAACACTGCGAAAGATTTAAATTTAAGATAAAGATGGTTGAACACTGGAGACCATGCTCACCAGGATGTTTTTTTCTGAGGCCTTGTACGATCAGAATCTGCAGAACACCTCCAACAGAAAATATTGGGGAAAGTGGCCTAAAAAGAATGTCTTGTCAGTCCTGTATCATTGCTTATGGTATTTCCAAGATTGCTTTTACTAACCCAGGGTTGCATCAGCTAAATTCTTTAATTTTCCAAATTGAAGAAAGGGACAGTTAGTTAAACAATCTGTTCACATAACTGTATGCAAAGGGCCAAGGGAAGTAATAACAGTGACCGGTGCTCTGTAGTTTTGTTTAGGCCACACTGTGATCTGTCTATTCACAAGCTATACTAGTGTTTTAGAATAGAGATGGAAATTCTGCATTCAAAGTCAGTACTGTAAATTATCAACAAAAGAGAGTCTCCTGAACAAGAGGTTCTTTGTTTATGACAAATAACTATGGCCCATCCTCTGGACTAGACAGACATCCATTTCCAATGACAGTAGGCAAATAAACAGAACTGTACATGCTTCCACTCACAGCAGGGTGAGAAGTATTGACCTTGGTTGGCTGTGTCGCCAGAGACTGAGGAACAAATTGCTGAAAGAGACTGGAAATCACAGTGAATCTACTACCCTTCCAGTCATGCCAGGTGTCTCTGTCAGGATACTCTATAGAATGCCATTAGCAGAACAACAGGGAGATGGAAGTTAACAGCCAGGCAAAAGGGGTCATTCACGAAAGAAGAGAAGAGGACAGGTGAAAATTACAGTTTTGACATTAGTAAGTGGGAATAAGTGGAGATGCTCTCAGAGTGAGGTTTGTAAGCAGGGAACAGGTAATTGCATATAATAAATGCCCTGGAATTGCCATTCTTCCTGGGCTGGTGTGCCCTTTCTCTTTTTCATTGCCTCCTTTGAAGAATTTGTGAGATTTGTTTCATTTTATTTCTTGTCCTTGCACTCTATATTGCTATTGAAGCATCACTCCTGGAAACTGGAGTCCCCCTTTGCCTGGCAGGAAAAAGCAAAACTCCTTTAGAATATTTATTTTATTTCTTATATCTCAGCAATATAAATCCTCAGACCATTTATTCAAACACAGACTTAAGGGTCTTTTTGTCAGGTTCAGTGAAAATATGATCTGTCCTTGGGATGTCTGATGTGCAGTGAGGAACACAGAAAAAAGGATGAAAACGTCCTAAAAACCCATCACATGTCAGACACTGTACTAGACACTTATCACTGCATTATCCATTATCTTGGTATTCACAACAAGCAAGAAATTCCAAATTATAGAGTGTTGAATTAATGTAAATGTAAAAAATAAAACATAAAGATTAAAAATATTTATGTTCTCATCTATCCAAGGCTTAAATGTCTCACTTTTTGATCGTAAAGAGACCAACAGTATAATTGAGGATAACAGTTTTTTAAAATCTTTCTTGCCTGTCATATTCCATATTGACTTGATTTTGGTTTGGCTGCCTATGTGGTTTCAAGAAAGATGTAGCAGTTCTAAATGTCACATCCAGACATGCCCAATCCAAGAGGAAGAAAAGCAGCATTGTCCTGGATAAAACCCTTCCTCAGGAACCTCTGGCATCTTTTCTCATCAAGGAGAATTGTGTCACGGCATGTTACTAAACCAAGCATTAGCAGGACAAGTAAGAACATCATAATTGATTCCAGCTAGTAAAGGTTAATCTCCTTAGAGAAATGCTGGGCTGCTTGAGGAAGGGAAGATACAGGGTGGGGGTGGGGTGGGGGGCTGGAAGGAAAGATTTTATTAAAAAAAAAAAAAGGAAGGCAACAATTAATGTATTCTAGAATCAGTGATTTTTTTGTTTGACACAGAGCATAATGACTTTTATGGGATATGAAAACCTAAGAAACAGAGGTATAAGTTGAATCCATTTAATTTAGTCTCCTGATCCATTATGATATTCTCCCCAGTGGTTTTTCTCTATTGTTACAAGGGAGGGTTTGCAGGGAGGGGAGAAATGTGATTATGGAATTCTAAGTCCCCACTTTAGCTCATTAACCATTTGAGAAATCTGTACGTGAGCATGTCATGCTTCTCAAGTTATGTGAATTGACTTCAGTGCTTTGTGGTTTGCTGGGAACAAACATAACAAGTCCAAAGCTTGGCCACTAAAAATGAAAATGTTATTGGATTCAACAAAAATGGATACAGAACAGCAAAAATACAATATGTGGTTAACCACAGACAAAGCTGTCCCTTCTGCTTAGCTGTGCTGACATCTGAAACGCCTTCCTCTAGCATTTGTTGCCCTGATGGCTTCGGTCCAGTAGCTGAGCATTTGAATGCAGAGAATCAATGTGAGGCTAGCACATTTTTGATGAAATTTGTACAGAAATCAAGCAGCAAGCCCCTGTAACGTGTTTATAATTGTGTTCCTTCTTTGGGGTAGGAAAAATGGTGAAACTATTTTACACACCTTGAATAGCAAGGGTGCCATTCTAAACTAACTTTTAGTTTGAACATGGCATGGAATCACTTAGCCAGCAGGAAGGGAGGTGGTAGAGTCAACTTAGAGTCAACTGCTATTGGACTTTGGACACTGTCAGAAGGTCAACACAGTTTAGATAGGCTTACTGCTGTTTGAATTGAGAACTTTAATATCATCTGAAATTCTTCCCATTTTGTAGATGAATAATCTTGTTAAGAACTGGAGGACTTTCTTGGTTGTACACTGGCTGAGAATGCACTTGTCAAAGCAGAGGACATAGGTTCGATTCCCGGAAGATTCCGGGAAGATTCTGCGTGTCATGGGGCAACAAAGTCCGTGTGCCCTAGAGCTCTGCAACAAGAGAAACCACCACAATGTGACGTACTCGCACCTCTACTAGAGAAGAGCCTCTGCTTGCTGCACGTAGAAAGAGCTAGTGCATGCCACGAAGACCCACCACAGCCAAAAATAAATATATTAATAATAATAAAAAACGAATTGGAGAGGCAGGCCCAACTTAGATTACAGTTATCAAACAGTAATGCATTTAGCATGGCTCATGTGCTTTTGGTATCTGGGTACAGTGTTAAGAAATGACTATGTTGAATTTACAACTTAATGTACCAAGTGGAAAGTGCCAAATAAATTGGGTTTAAATCCTGACTATTTTATTTATTAGTGGTTCTGTGACCTGAGGACAGGGATAGCTAACTTTGAAGAGTTTTTATACAGATGATTAATAATGCAAGTGTGACTTTAATACGGTGATAAGACTTCAGTAGATATAAAACTTCAAAGAATATGTTAATAAAAAAGAAAGGGTATAATTTTGTGTGCTAATCCTGTGCCCGTTTGTCCTCCCAGAGATACTTTGTCCTTTCCTGCGCTAATGCAAGTTAACTTATTCCTACAGATGGTGTTTCTCAATTCCTCTATTAGCTTACCTCTGCTTAATTTCAGTCTGTGGAAAGCTCTAGTAGAAGTGAAAACTATAGTGTGTGAAAACAAAATGCAATATGGTATCCTCCATTGGAATCTTAAGTATTATTTCTTAAAATTTTCTGTAAAAGTATTAAAAAGTAAAACATTTGTTTTAAAAGTTAGTAAAGAAAGCCCCAGGATGCTTTTCTCCTTGCTTCTTCAGCAGGATCATGGAATGATCCCAGTGCTCATGGAATGTGACCCCATGGACCATAGTCCACATACTCCTCTATCCATGGGCTTGTCCAGGCATGAATGCTGGAGTGGGTTGCCATTTCCTCCTCCAGGGGATCTCCCAACCCAGGGATTATCTCTCCTGCATTGGCAGGCCAATTCTTTACTGCTAGCATCACTTGGGAAGCCCCTGGAATGGCATACCTGTCCCGATTTTCCTCTGGAATAAGTTAATACTGCCTTTGATATATATATATATATATATATATATATATTTGTTGTTGTTTTCTTTAAAGCATGGGATGGTAGACACTTTCTTCTGTTGCTAATGTCTGGCACGTCTTATGGTCCTCTGACTTTTGAAGTTTTCACCAACTGAGTAAATAGCTCCCTTCATCATTTCTCTCTATTTTAGAAATTCAGAGTAGTGTTATTTTTCTTGATTGAATCTTGACTGATACACCTAGGGAAAGTTCCCATAACTAAAGTTATATCCTTTCTACACACAGTGTTTTCTGGGTTTTAATGCTATTGCTCAAATGTGACACAAAGCTCAAAACGCCAATTGGTAGAAGTACATCCAAGAGCTGATTTTTCTTTATGTTCTCTATCCAAGATAACTCCAGTGCTCCCCAGGTATCAGCACTGATCCTACTCTTTGTCTGGCAAACATGAGCTTCCTCAGTGGTCTCACTAGTGTGGCTCCTCAGACCTTGTACGGCTGGTTCTTTGGCTCCAGCTTGTGACTCAGTCCTCTTTGTTTCCCGAGTGAGGTCCCTGTAAGAAGCACAGGGTAACTCCTCCAGCAAAAGAGTGAGGTGGATGGATAGGAGAAAATTGGGTCCCCATACTATTTAGACAAATGAAATTTTATGCAGGGATTCTCAAGGGTTTTTTTTTTTTTTTAAGGTTATTACAGGTGCTAGACAATATTTTCTTATACTGGGAGAGGAAGCCTAGGTTATGAAAAGTGTATCATGAAATTGATATTAAGAATATCAGTTCTGGGATTTCTCCAGGCTTCCCAGGTAGCACTAGTGGTAAAGAACCTGGCTTGCCAACAGGGAACACAAGAGATGTGGGTTTGATCCCTGGGTCAGAGAGACCCCCTGGAGAAGGGCATGGCAACCCACCATAATATTCTTGCTTTGAGAATCCCATGGACAAAGGAGACTGGTGGGCTACAGTTCACAGGGTCACAGAGAGTCAGACACAACTGAAGAGACTTCGGGCATATGCATCAGTGGTTAGGACACCACATTTTTACTGCTGTGGGCATGGGTATAATCTGTAGTCAGGGGTATTAAGATTCAGCAAGCTGTGTGGTGCAGCCAAAATTAAAAGGAAAAAAAAGAGAGAGAGAGAGAGAAAGAGATTAGCAGTCCCATCTATCAATATTACTTATTTTTCTGAGAAGAAAAAATTATGAAATGCAACAATAAGATGTATCAGGCCCTATCTAGGGATTTTCTAACAGGTGCCAAACCAAAAGTCTGAATAGCATACATTTATTAATTCATTGGTCCTCCAGGGAACTTCATAATTGTACTCTCGGTGATTTGGACTCTGCTATTTCTGGGTTGATGGGATTTGTGAAGATGGACTCTTGGTAACCTTAAACCTTGGGGATAATTATAAACCAAACAACAAAAAGTCTATTTGGCCTTCTAAAAAGCTCAATTGAAGTTACTTGCATATTCTCTACCTATTAGCTTAATTCAGACTATAATAATATGGTTCCTTGATAGATATGGACTAAGAGCCGGAAGAGTTATAGAATTTTATTACTCAAGGGTATTAGGATAAGACAGCTGATAAATTCTCTTACATAGGAGAAAATATCTGGGGATGTGGTGAAAAAGAAAGTGAAAGTAAAGTCTCTGAGTCATGTTCAACTCTTTGCGACCCCATGGACTATAGTCTACCAGGCTCCTCTGTCCATGGGATTCTCCAGGCAAGAACACCGGAGTGGGTTGCCATTTCCTTCTCCAGTGACTCTTCCCGACCCAGGGATGGAACCCAGGTCTCCCGCATTTCAGGCAGATGCTTTAACCTCTGAGCCACGAGGGAAGTCCCACAAATAGTTGGAGACTTAGTGCAGAATAAAATTCAAAGGAAGGAAACTCTGGGGAATCTGCAACCAAAGGTAAGGAGAGGAGAACCATACTGCTTTCTTTCTCCTTTTCCCTCAGGGCTCTTTCTGGAAGGCATGGTGAGTTGCATCANCCTCCCATTTCTCTGGCAGGGCTAACTCAAAGGCCAGTCCCTTGGGGACCGAGGGCTATGAGCCGTTGTGGTTGAATCGCTATGAACTGCAGTTCGCTAGGCTTCCGTGTCCTTCACTATCTCCGGGAGCCTGCTCAAACTTATGTCCATTGAGTCGGTGATGCCATCCAATCATCTCATCCTCTGTTGGCCCCTTCTCCTGAGCCGTAGGCCTCCCCCTCCCAAGCTTTCTCGGCTTCCTTGTGGCCCCCGTGACTCACCCACTCGGACCCTTCAACTGCCCTCCAGCTCTTCGGTCACTGCGACCACTAGGGAGCTGGGACGTACGCCCCCTGGCGGGAAGGGCAGCGCAACACTTGGGGGGATTGGTGGCTCCCCAAGACCACTGGGAAAGGGGCTCTCTGCCCAGACTGGTTTAGCTTTTGGAGAGTTCCATTCGAAAATGAGTTAGACCTGCATTGGAGACCTCAACTACTCTCCTCTGAAGTTTCCTCATCACTCAAATAGGGATGACAATTCCCATCTTGCTACTGAGTTTCAAAACCCAATATAACCTTATAAACCCACACGTGTGAATTGGCATTTTTATGTCCCCCTAGACCGCTCTCGTATTGCCTAGGTTGGAGTTGGACCCCATATGACTAAAGGTTGGAAAGAGGCCAGGCTCTTGCGAACTTAACCTCCCAGCACCATTTAAAGCCTGCACTTCTCCTTTTAAGCTTCAGACTCTTTAGGTTTGGTGGCCTTTATTTGGGGGTGAAGAGGAAAGGCTGGCTACAACTCTTCTGCCTCAGTAGTGACATCTGAATTATATATATATATAATATATATACACACACACACGTGTGCCCCTGTGTCTTAGTTGGGGCACATGTCTCTTTAGTTGCAGTATATGGGATCTAGTTAACTTCCTGGGGATGGAACCCAGGCTCCGTGCATTGGGAGTGTGGAGTCTTAGCCACTAGACCATCAAGTCCCTGAACTGAATTTTGATGGGCAAACAGGAGTTCTTCAGGGAACCAAGGAGTTTTCTGGAATCACTGAACACTATTTTTAAAAGAATGGACTCATAATCTAAGTTTTCACCTCAAGGAACTAGAAAAAGTAAAGCCAAAGGGAGAAGATGGGAGGAAATAAAAAGAGCAGATGTCACTGAAAATGAACACAGAAGTAAACTCAAACTACAAGCTGGTTCTTTGCAAAGATCAATAAAATTAGTAAGCCTCTAGCAAGACTGACACAAAAGAACAAGAGAAAGAAAACTCAAATCACGATTCCCAGAAATCAAAGAGGGAATAGCATGAAAAACCTCTCACATTATAGTATACTTAGAGAATAATACTAACAACTCTACATAGATAAATTCCACAACAGAGATAAAATGGAGGCATCCCTGGTGGCTCAGTCAGTAAATAACCTGCCTGCAATGCAGGAGGCCTGGGTTCAATCCCTGGGTTGGGAAGATCCCCTTGACAACCCACTCCAATATTCTTGCCTGGAGAATCCCCATGGACAGAGGAGCCCGGCAGGGTACAGTCCATGGGGTCACAGAGTCGGACACGACTGCGTGACTAAGCACATATTGGCAATAAGCAATCAGAAGTCAAAATTTAAAATCATTTACAATCATTCCAGAGAGGGGGGAAAAGGATGGAGGAAAGGAGGGGGAGGGAAAATAATTTACGTATAAGTTTAACAAAAACATGTACAAAATGCTAATCAAAGATTAAATTAATGGAGAGCTAGACCGTGCCCATCTATTAGAAGACCAAAATATGTCAGCTCTCCCAAAGTTTCATGCAATTCCTATGAAACCCCAGACAAAAGTTTTATAGATGTAGATAAGTTCATTGTAAAATTTATATGGAAAGGCAAGGGAAGTTAAAGCAACTTTGAAAAACGATTTTAAGACTTATTGTCTAAACACAGTATCAAGACAGTGTGGTATCTGCCAAGGGGCAGGCATAAAAGTCAATAAAATGGAGTAGAGAGCCCAGAAACAGGTTCACACAAGTACAGCCAGCTGATTTTTGACAAAGGTGCAAAAGCAGCTGAATGGGGAAAGAATGAGTCTTATCAGCAAGTAGTGCTAAAACAACTCAATAGGCAAAGAATTGAAATTGAACCTCAGCCCAATGCAAAGAAATTAACACAAAATGGATGGTAGATCTAAACATAAAATGTAAAATTATAAAACTGTTAGAAGAAATATAGAGAAAAAAAGTCTTCCTGACATATAGACAGGTAAAGAGTCCTTAGATGCAACCCCAAGGGCACAATCCATTAAAGAAAAGAGTTAATCCATTGTACTTCATCAGAATTAAACATCTTTTCCTCCGTGAAAGGCCACCCAGCCACAGTCTGGGAGGAAAATACCTGCAAATCACATATCCAACAATGGACTTGTCTCCAGATTAGAGAACTCTCTAAACTCAGGCATTTGAAAGCAATTAGAAAATGGGCTTGAAGAGAGGGTTCTTTAGCAAACAGGGTATAAGGATGACAAATAAGCACAAAAGATGTTCAACATCATTAGCCATGATGGAAATGCAATTAAAACCATGATGAGATGCCACTCCCCACCTATTGTTTCTTCTGTTATTAGCTAAGTCCTGTTGGACCCTTTTGTGACCCCACGGACTGTACCCTGCCAGGCTCCTGTCTATGGGATTTCCCAGGCAAGGATACTGGAGTGGGTTGCCATTTCCTTCTCCAGGGAATCTTCCTGCCCTTGGGATCAAACCCAAGTCTCCTGCATTGGCAGGCAGATTCTTTACCACTGAGCCACCAGGGAAGCCCTTACCCCCCTATTAAAATGTCTAAAGTAAAAAATTTCAGACTTTCCTTATAATATCAATAACCTTAGATATGCAGATAACACCACCCTTATGGCAGAAAGCGAAGAGGAACTAAAGAGCCTCTTGATGAAAGTGAAAGTGGAGAGTGAAAAAGCTGGCTTAAAACTCAGCATTCAAAAAACAAAGATCCAGTCCCATCATTTCATGGCAAACAGATGCAGAAACAACAGAAACAGTGACAGACTCTAATTTATTGGGCTCCAAAATCACTGCAGATGGTGACTGCAGCCATGAAATTAAAAGACGCTTGCTCTTTGGAAGAAAAGCTATGACCAACCTAGACAGCATATTAAAAAGCAGAGAGATTACTTTGCCAACAAAGGTCTGTCTACTTGAAGCTATGGTTTTTCCAGTGGTATTCTATGGGTGTTGAGAATTGAACCATAAAGAAAGCCGAGTGCCGAAGAATTGATGCTTTTGAACTGTGGTGTTGGAGAAGACTCTTGAGAGTCCCTTGGACTGCAAGGATATCAAACCAGTACATCCTAAAGGAAATCCGTCCTGAATATTTATTGGAAGGACTGATGCTGAGGCTGAAGCTCCAATATTTTGGTCACCCGATGCAAAGAACTTACTCATTGGAAAAGACCCTGATGCTGGGCAAGACCGAAGGCAGGAGAAGGGGACGACAGAGGATGAGATGGTTGAATGGCATCGCCGATTCAATGGACTTGAGTTTGAGCAAGTGCCGGGAGTTGGTGACAGACAGGGAAGCCTGGCGTGCTGCAGTCCATGGGGTCACATGGACATGACAGCTGACTGTGGTCTAGTGGTTAAGAATCTGCTACCGATGCAGGGGCCTCGGGTTCAGTCTCTGGTCCGGGAAGATCCCGTGTGCCACAGGACAACTGAGCCTGTGCACCGCAGCTACTGAAGCAGCACGTCCGAGCCTGTGATCTGCGACGAGAGGCCCCCCGGGTGAGAAGCCAAAGCACCACTAGAGAGGAGCCCCCACTCGCTGCAACTAGAGAAAGCCCGTACTCAGCAAAGAGGACCCAGTGCAACCCCAAATAAAAATAATAACAACTATTTTTTTACAATAGTGTTTATGAGAATGCAAAGAAATTGGATCTCGCATACACTGTGGAAATCTTCAATGGTCCAGTCACTCTGGAAAATAGTTTGGCAATTTCTTCTACCCCTAAATTCACACATGACCCAGCAAGAGCACTCACGGAAATTTACAAACTTGTACATGAATGTCCACAGCAGTTTTATTTGTAATAGCCCCAGATCTGAAACAATCCATGCGTTTTTAAATGGGTGACTGGTTAAAGTGTGGCACATCCATATGATGGAATACTACTCAGCAATAAAGTTGGAATTAAGGAGACTTGTTAGGCTGCTGGAAGACTAGAAACCTCCTTGAACAATACTGGGCCAAGCAGTTCATGGTTTACTGTGAAAGGCCAACAAGATGAGCGAGACAGTGTGACCGACCACTGCTCAGCAGGGAGCATGTAGAGGGTTCGGTGGACCCCCAAGGAGGCACAGCCAATATAACCTTGGAGGATGCAAGGTTTTCCAAGGGAAGCAAGGTCTAAGGCGAGGCAGGAATATCTAGTAGTGGGGCACAGATCCTCTGTAGTTCCTGGAAGGTCGAAGCTCTAGGAGATAGGGAAGTCGAAGGAACCAGCAGAGGACTCAGAAAGAGAAGCTGGTGAAGTAGGAGGAAAACCAAAGGAGTATGGTGATGCGGAGACCAGGTGAAGAAAGCTTTTCCTGGAGGAGGTAGTGGCCAGCTGAGTCAAACGCTGATGACAGGCCACACTGGATTTATGAATGTGATCATTTTGCATTGGTGACTTGGCAAGCATTTACACTTGACCAACCAAAGAACTTTGCTTAGGGCAGCAAGTAATTTTGAATACAATAAATTAATTGTAAGGCCCATTTTGTCTGATAATTAACAATAAGCACTGTTAATGAGCTATCATTCCATTACTCAGGCCGCCTGTCTTTTCATGACATCTAAAATGTTTTCCAAACTCTGACATACAGATAAATATAAAGGCTTGCAACTCGGGTGGGTGAAGCCAGGTATTGTAGTACACTGATTTGACACTAAGATGGTCCGTACCTTTTTGCATTTCACGGAAGGCAAACACTGCAGGGGAATCTGCCATTAGGAAAAAAAGCAGAGAGGCTGGCTGTTCAGTCTTACTTGAGACCTCCCTTTCATTTCAATTAATCATCTAACCTCATCTCTGTTTAGTTCAAAGCTTCCAAATTTAAAAAACACAAACCAAGATATTTCACAGCACAGTACCCGAATAAACAAAGATCTTAGGTCTAAGTGATTTTTTCATTCAGAATTTTTCTTTAATTTTGTATAGAAAATTCACAGTTCCGATTTATGGCATTTCGCAAAGAGGCTCCGTATAGGATTCAACTTCCACAGTGTCACCAGCAGCAGAAGCATTCCCACTCTACAGCTGGGGTGTAATTACTTGGCCAGGATCACAAGCTGGTACACAAGGAACCCAGGGTGACCAATCAATCACTCCCAATTTTCCACCCTGGAGTCTGGCGTGCTCTTCCTAGCAAAGTACTCCTCAATCAAAAGCATTTTCATGGAGACTTTCCTGGTGGTCTAGTGGTTAAGACTCTGCACTGCCAATGCAGGGGGCACAGGTTCAACCCCTGGGCAGGGAACTAAGATCTCACATGCTGTGGGGTGAGACCAAAAGATTAAAAAAATGAAATCAGGCCAGCACTCAAAGCCCTAAGCTTTAAGTTCCTCTTCGCTTCTCATCCAACAGGCAATCCACATCCTCTTCTCCCATCATCCTAGACTGTCACTATTCTACAGCCAATGCCCACTTTTCTCAAATCTACCGAAATCCTGCCTTTCCTGCCCCACACAAGTCACCACTTTCCCTGACTGCCTCCACTTCACAGGGATCTTCCTTTTCCCCTGTAACATTTCTCTACCATAACTGACAATCTCATGCTTACTAATTAATAATTAAAACATGCTAAAACCTTACTCAGAGAGTAAGACACAATCTGGAAAAGTGAAGAAACAAAAAAGCAACAACAAAAGTTTTGGGGTAAGAAAAAACAGCTGCCGTAATTAAGACCCTTTTTCTATGAGAACGTGATCTGAGATTGGATTCTGCTGATACATTTTCATACAGTATGAACAATGTGAAAATCCTGGGCTCAGAAGGCCCTACCAGCTAACATTTGTGAAGTGCTTACCCTATGCCAAGCATTGTGTTCCAGCGCTCTACCATACAATCCAGAGACTCAGAGATTAGGAAAGTGCCCGAGGCCACAGTCTGGAATGGATGCAAGCCCTCACCTTTTATAAAAAAATATATATTTACTTATTATTTGGCTGCACCGGATTTGGGTTGCAGCCTGCTGAACCTTTACTTGTTGCACATGGGATCTAGTTCCCCGGCCAGGGAGTGAACCAAGGCCCCCTGCATTGCGAGCAGGGAGTTGTAGCCACTGGACCACCAGTGAAGTCCCAACAAGCCCTCGCTTTAAACAGTTGGATTTTTCAGCCTCTGCGGAAGCAGCCTCACTGACTACACTGAGACAGGAATCCTGATTGCAAGAAAGTCAAGGGAACTGAAAAAAGCAGACGTGAAAACTGCAAGCGCATAAAAGCCTGGGGTGTGCTCCGTGCAAGAACAAAGGGCCTTCCTGGTAGCTCCCGTCTGCGATCCGTTTTGGCACAAGACAGAGGGCTCAAGCTCCAAGTCTGAATGCACCTTTCCCGGTCCTGAGGATTACATTGTTTTTGGTAACGGCTGCTTTAGAAAGCTGGGAAGTAAGAGTATACATTCTGGAGTAACTTTCAAACAAAACGGTGAAAATACACACAAAACTTTTTCATCCTAAAAAAAAAAGTTCAGGAATCGGAAAAGTCATTCTTGAAAACCTCCTTTTTAAACAAAGACGGTGTCAATCTACTT
>SJYX01006860.1:360694-380111 GCA_006410675.1 Oreotragus oreotragus
TGCGCCCGCCTCCCGAGCCTCGCCGCCGGTCCCTCCCCCCCGCGCCGCCCGGGCCCCCGCGCCGCCCCGAGGGAGGCCGGCTCCCTCCCGGGGGCGGCCGCCGGCGCCCCCGCACCTGGCGCCCCCTCCCTGAAGGGCACGCCGTCCTCCCGGGCTGGCCCGCCTCCTGCCCACCCCCGCGCTCCTAACGGTCGCCCTCTGGCCCCTCGGAACCCCGGTCTGGCCCCCCACGTCCCTCCGCCTGCCTCCTCCGCCCGGGGGCCCGGGACCCTAATGCCCGGCGCTCCCCGGAGATTTCTCCCAACGTGCCTCCTGGTTCTTCTCGGCATGAGCTGGGCCCGGCGGGTCTTAAAGTGCAAGTGATCCGTGACTTTGGCTAACGTGGAAGCCTTTTCTCTTAACCACAGTACCTCGGCTGGGTCTGCGCCTACATTTCAGCGAGCGACATTAGCGCTTGGTCATTGGGGTCTCCTTCCTCCCGCTTGCCCGGCCGAGCGAAACACCTTAGTCTGTCCTGTGGCCGGGCTGGGCCCTTCCCAGCCCATCTCTCCTGATGCAGCAGCTCCCCAGTCACGGCCCCACACACTTTCTGTTTTTTCTTTTTTCAAGTTAACTTTAAAGAGACCCTCACCTCGCAGGTCGTACGCAGTCACTACTAGAATTCCCAGTAAGAGTCCAGGTCTGGTCCATCACAGCGCCGGGCCTGGCCCTGGGAGATAGACGCTCAGCCAGTAATTGTTAGCCCAGCTCTTTCCTCCATTCACCCCAGTCTCAATCCCCTCTTGCTTCTCATCTCTGCTTTTCCAATAATCAGCCTTCACAGTCTCTTTGCTGCCCCTGGGAGCTGACAATCGGTTGCAGTTCAGCCTCCTGGCTTTGCGCCTGCAACACCTTGGGTACTAACAAACAGGCTGGTCCCCTTAGCTTCTCACGGTGTGGGAGTTTGCTCTCTGGTCCTTCATGTGTACCGCTTTCTGTGCTGTCCCAAGCCACCCACCCTCACGCCAGCCTCAGTCTTAGTTCCTAGATGGCAGGTCCAGCGTGTCACCAGGCAGGGTGGAAAGAGATCTGGGCTTTGAGTTGCTGCCATGGCAGGGACCGGGGACCTTGAGGGTCCCATATGGTGGTGACACTCAAGTGAGTTCTGTCCTTTGACTCCTGGCCTGGGTTTCTCAGCCAGTGGATGTGCCAGCATTGTGTGTGATTTGATGGATGAAAGGACCCTGGTTTATACTGGTTTCTACATCTGTGATTGGAGCTTGGGATAGAAAAAAAAAAAGCACCACTTCCGAGCAGAGGAGGTGAGAAGAGGTGGCTCTGGGGATGATTTTTTTAAATGCTAATAAGAACAATGGTTGAAAACTCAATGTATGCTTGTGAGTTTGGGGTGGTTCCCAACGAGTGTGTGCCAGGCTCCGGTAAGGCGTCAGACATTGGGGTCTCCTGTCAAGGCAGCTACAGCATCCCTTCCTTGTTTTCCCTGGCTGGAGCCCAAGCCTCAGCAAGTGGGCAGAAGGGATCAAATGAGGTAAAGTGTGAAAGTGCTTTGAAAACTGTTAACTACTAGACTCCTCAGGGCATTGTCCTGACAGCTCAGAGGGCAGAGCTGGGTTAACATACCTGCTGGGAGGAGCACAGGTTTGCACCTCTGTTTAAGCCTCGGAGTTCCCTTCCTACCATGCGTGGAGAATCTTTCTTTCCACCCTGAGAAAGGGCGGAGTCACCTCCAATAAGCTTGGGGCTGGGCGCTTGCTCAAATGTTGGGGAATTTGGGATTCTGCTTCTGTTAATGGTGGTGCCTTCCTGTGCCAAGGCGCATTGCTCTGGATTGGGGCTAATTTTAGGGGTGATGGAATGAGGAAATAATGTTCTTAACTTAGTGTGTACCGGGACCGCCTAGTCTCTGGGTCTTTTCCTTCTCCCGTGATCTCGAAACGCCGGAGAACAGGCTCCCCTCATGTTCCTCAAGCCTGTTGGGAACACCAGGATCAGGTGTCCTCGCCCCTGGACTTCGGAAGGGGGCAGCCTTTTAACGACAATAGTTCAGATGTCCCAGGGAGGGTTGAGGAGAAGGGGTGGGGGGTTGTGGATTGATGAGGCGCACAGATGCTGAGAAGTAGGGGCTAAGCAGGACACCCTTAGATCAGATAACCAGGGAGGGAGGCTGTCTCCAGTCCCCTGCCTGCTGCCTCCTGCTCTTTCCTTCACTGGAAAGGGATCCAAATGCTGGGCTTTGAAAGTTCGGGATAGACTTAGGACAGTTTTGTTTGATCTGTTCTTTTCTGGAGGATTTCCCTCCTGGCAGGATTTCAGACTTCTCTCATGGGACAGTGTAATTAGGGGATGATTCCCTCACTCTTCAGAGAGGGGAATGAACTGCAGGAAATCTGGTCGCCTTGTCTTCCATTCTCCCCCTAAACAGACAGTGGGCGTGGTTATCCTCTGCCCGAGGTGTACAGATGGGTTTCTTAACTCTGCCACTGTTGTTAATTTCTGTGTGTGTGTGTGTGTGTGAGTCGCTCAGTCGTGTCTGCTTTCTGCAGACGCCAGGCTCCTCTCTCCGTGGGATTCTTCAGGCAAGAATACTGGAGTGGGTTGCCATTCCTTTTCCCAGGATCTTCCTGACCCAGGGATTGAACCTGGGTCTCCCGCATTGCAGGCGGATTCTTTACTGTCTGAGCCACCAGGGGAGCCCCTGGGTATTGATAATCGGGGTCTG
Organism: Oreotragus oreotragus; assembly: GCA_006410675.1. Classification (NCBI taxonomy): domain Eukaryota; kingdom Metazoa; phylum Chordata; class Mammalia; order Artiodactyla; family Bovidae; genus Oreotragus; species Oreotragus oreotragus. Next base: position 363,414 of record SJYX01006860.1, read on the forward strand.
GATGACTCCTTGTTGTGGGGGGAATCCTGTGCGTCGTGGGATGTTTAGTAGTGTTGCTGACTGACCTCTGCTTGTGAGATGCTGGTCGCATTTCCCAGTCATGCCTACCAGAAACGTCCGCCAAGATGTGCCCTGGGGAGCAGCGTTGCCCCCAGTTGAGAAGCAGTGGAAAAGGTGCACGCCTGTTTGGCACTAGAGTCCCCGGGGCCCTTGTGTGCTGCTCGTGGTCAGAAGGGGGGCCAGAGAGCCACCGGCTCCCGAGACCCAGACCCCCGGCTGGGCCCGCCCGAACACTCGACTTTCCTCACCCTGCTTCACTCCACTCCCCTGCTTCCTCTCACCTCTGCAGTTTCCCTGCTTCTCAGCCCGGAGTCAGCCGCTTTTCCTCAGTTTGCTCCTTAAAACCACAACAGAAGGTGACATCCCGAAGAGGAAGGCACCTGGCGGCCAGCCGCCTTCGCCACTCCCTGGACGGGTGGGCGGGTGAGTCGTCCCCTTTCTGTCCCCTGCCCCACCGCAGGCTCTTCAGCCTGTCTGTCTGGGAGATGGGGCTCTTCTGGGGTGGCCTGGATGAGGCTCAGAACAGCCTCTCCTGAGTTTGTTAGGAAGTGGGGTGTTTTTCCTGGAGTGGAGAAGATAGTTATGGGAGAGCTATCCCCAAATGTCTTCTTTTTCCCTTAGACCTTTTTTAAATGGTGGTCAGATGTAACTACACCATTTTAGCCATTTTTAAGGATGCAGTTTTGCAGCATTAAATACATTCCTGTTAATTTCTGTGTGTGCAGCCATCCACCTCATCCCTGGAACTCTTTCCTCTGCCCCATTTCCGCTGAAACTGTCCCCACTAAAAACAGCCCCCACTCTTGCCTCCCAGCCCTGGCACCAGTGTCCTCTGTCCCTCTGAATTCGACTCACGTCGGAATCTCAGGTGAGAGGAATTACCCAGTGTTTGTTCATTTGTGACTGGCATGTTTTACTTGGCTAATGTTTTCAAGATTCATCCATTGGGTGAATTCCATAAGCTTTGTAGCATCCACAGACTTAACCGGCCTCCACCGTTGCGGGAGGCTGAGTCGAATTGAGTGACGGGAAGAACTTTGCAACAGGCTTGTCTTCTGACAGCCGTGTTCGCCGGGGCATGCTCCATCTCCGGAGAGGGCGAGCTGAGGCTGATGCAGAGGAGATGCCCGGGCCGGGGGAGGTCAGCCCTGCTCTGGGCGGTGTCCAGCGCTGCATCTCAACCTAGGCTGCTGGGATTCTGGGGTGGGTCCTGTGTCTGGGGTGGACTTTGCTTTGTCTTCTGGCCTGCAGCTGTGGTCGAGAGCCGCTTCCCTTGACCCCTCTGGTGGAAACCCTTCTTCCTCCTTCCCAGAGCACTAGAGTCTCAGAGTTGATGGGAACTGTGGAGGCGCTCCGGTTCAGCCCCTGCCCCAGCCAGTGAGGGAGGCCCTTGCACACGGCTCCGTGAGACCCTGCCTGCCTGCCCCGTGCACAGAAGCGCCAGGGATGAGCCACCTCCTGACAGCCCCTTCTGCTGTTCCTTAGAGGGACGGGCCACTGCCGCCGCCCCCACGCTTCTGTCAGCCCAGTGACTCTGACCTTATTTCCACTTTATGGTGAGGGAGCCTTCTTCGCCAGCTTACAGTAGCGCCGTTCCCTTCTTGGCTCTTTGTACTTATCAGGCTCTTTCTGATCCCAGGGAAAGGACCTCGCTGTTGATCCTAGTTTGGTGAGTGAGTCCTGGGCATGCTGGCCAGACTTGCCTGCCTGCAGCCTTTGGTGTGCCCCCTCCCCACCCCTGGCTTGGGAATAGCCCCCCTGCTCCCCTTATACCAGGTTTCTCCCCCAACTGAGTCTCAGGATTCAGAGCCAAGCACCCAGACCTGAGTCTTCAGGGGAGAGGTAATTTTGCTCCCACATAAATTTCTTTCTTTTTTTCTGATATCTATTTATTTATTTATCTAGCTGCACCAGGCCTTAGTTGGCAGCATGTGGGGTCTAGTTCCTTGACTAGGGATCAAACCCCGGGCCCCTTGCATCGGGAGTGCAGTGTCTTAGCCACTGGACCACCAAGGAAGTAACGCCTAGATAAATTTCTAGTTCTCTTAACCAGTCTTTTCTCTCTCTAGAACATTTGTGATTCCAGTGGGTTTTTTGCTGGTTTGTGTGTGTTTTATCTTTGTCCTAAACATCATCTGTGAGCTTCCCAGGTGGCTCAGATGGTTAAAAAAAAAAAAAGTCCACCTGCAATGCAGGAGACCCGGTTTGTATCTGTAGGTCAGGGAGATCCCCTGGAGAAGGGAATAGCAACCCACTCTGGTATTCTTGCCTGGAATCCTGGACAGAATCCCACGGACAGAGGAGCCTGGTGGCCTACAGTCCATGGGGTCGCAAAGAGTCAGCCACGACTGAGCAGCTGGCACGAGCATCATGTGCACCCAGCCCCCTTTACCGAATGCTGCGGCCCTTGGTGTCCTCCACCGCACCTCCAGCTCCTCCGTCAGGCTCTGCTGAGTCAGCTCCCTGCCTGGGGGGCCTGCTGAGCAGAGGGCAGAGCTGAGGAGGAGCCAGTGCTGTCGCCCCCTGTGCTCCCTAACCAGCGGCTTCCAGGCACCTGTGGGCCTTCCTGTTACGTGAGACGGAGAGGGCTGGAGGCAGGGAGGTCTGTCTGACCGTTCATTTAATCCACTTTCTTCTTTTTGCCCCTCGTTAAGGATCTTTCCCAGATGTGAAAGTCCCTCCCTGGGTACTGCTCTGCTCAGACCAACATCTGGTTGCCCGGAGATCCTGGTTCACTCCAGCACAGGCTCTTGCCTGGAGAGGGCTCGGCCCCTGCCCTACCCGCTTCCCCGGGCAAGGCTGCCAGGTGAGTCTGGGCCAGGGGGTGGGCATACCCCTGCGGAAGCTGGCAGGGGCTCTAGCTGCCTGTCTCCTCCCCCCCCACAGGCCTTCCCCCAGCGTGACTCTTTGGGTAACTCATGGTGTGAGTGGCACGTGGCTGGCTTAGGTGAGTCTTTAGTGAGCCTGTTACTGTGTCCACCTAGGTGGCAGCCTAGTACTCACCCTCTCAGGCTCTGGGTGTGCCATCCCCAGTGCCTAGCATCCCCCACACCTCCACAGGTGTTTGGAGAGTGAACGCCAGGTACCCCCTCCCTTGCTTCCCCCCACCGACCTCTGGGACACGCCCAGCTCCACAATGGCAGCGGAGACCCTCAACTTTGGGCCTGAGTGGTGAGTCAGGTGTGCTCAGAGGGGCATGGAGAAGCCCGGGAAGAACAGGGCTGCTCAGATTCCCATCTCTCCCCTTTGCGTGTCCCTCCTCCAGGCTGAGGGCTCTTTCCAGTGGTGGCAGTGTGGCCTCCCCACCCCCGTCCCCCGCCATGCCCAAGTACAAGCTGGCCGACTATCGCTACGGGCGCGAGGAGATGCTGGCACTCTATGTCAAGGAGAGCAAGGTAGGCACAGTGGGAGTGCGGGGCCCCAGCTGGTGGAGCGGGCCCAGGAGCACGTGTACCTCCCACCCGATCCACAGGTCCCTGATGAGCTGCAGGACAAGGAGTTTGCTGCCTTGCTGCAGGAGGAGCCGCTGCAGCCCCTCGCGCTGGAGCCGCTGACTGAGGAGGAGCAGGTGGGGCCCGGCCCGGGCAGCCGCCAGCAGGCGCGGCGGGGCTGGGGCTGCAGAGGTGGGGCTGGAGGTTGGGTGGTTCTGGACGGGGCTGGGGTGCTCCGGTGCCTGGGCCCTCACTCCCACCCCTGGCTCCCTCCTCAGAGAAACTTCTCCCTGTCAGTGAACAGCGTGGCCGTGCTGAGGCTGATGGGGAAAGGGGCTGGGCCCCCTCTAGGTGGCGCCTCCCGTGGCAGGGGCAGCACACGGAGCCGAGGTAGAGGGGGTGATGGCGTGCTCTGGGGCAGGTGGGCTTGAGGGCTTGGGGGGGTGATCTGGCAGGTTTCCCATGCATCCCTCACTCCTCCAGGCCGTGGCCGCGGTGACAGTTGCTTTTACCAAAGAAGCATTGAAGAAGGTGATGGGGCCTTTGGCCGAAACCCCCGGGAGATCCAGCGTAGCCAGAGTTGGGATGACAGGTGCAGGCTGGGACGGGGTGGCAGAGAGGGCCCCGCGGAGGGAGGCTTGGGTCTTTGTCATCAGAGGACTCTGGGAGACCTGCCAGATTAGCCCTGGTCAGAGAGCTCTGTTCACGCCCTCTGACCCCTGTGGCCCTGCCCTGCCCTTCTGAGTCTCTGGGCTTGCGCTTGGGCTCCCTTCCAAGCCCTGTCCCCCTCCCGCACCCTGCTTCTCTCGGGGCAGAATGGACAAGGTGATCTGAGATCCTGCAGATAAGGAGGGACTGGTCCTCTGACCCACACATTTCCCTCCCACAGAGGCGAGAGGCGGTTTGAGAAATCGGCCAGGAGGGATGGAGGTATGGAGAGGGGCCAGGGTGCTGGCGGGGCCCTGCAGTTATTGAGAGGGGGCGGGGGGCGGGGGCTGTCTCTTATACACATCTAGATGTGTATAAGAGACAGGGCTGAAGGGCTGCAGCACCCCGGGAGCCCAGCCCCAGCCCCCCACCCGGGTCCCAGCTCGGCCGGTGACTCACTGTGGGGTCGGCAGGCCCCCTCCCGACTCGCTCTCCCTCCCTTCCTGCCCGCTTCCTCCATCCTGGCGGTGGGGCTGAAGCCGAGGCTCACACTCCCTGAGTGGGGAACGTGCCCTGGGCAGGGGCTGCTAGGGGAGCCTGGGACCCTAGAGGCACAGACCGAGGCCGTGCGGCTGCGGAGCCCGGGTAGGCCGGTGCCCACCGCGGGGAGGGCAGGCAGCTACAGTGGGATCAGCAGGAGGGGCTGCCCGGACCAGGCGGGAGGGGCGAGGGTGAGGACCGGGCCCTTCACGCACTGCGCCGCGCAGCCAGCCTTCCCAGTCGCCAGGAGGACCCGGGGAAGCCGCGACAGTGACCCCTGCCCGTCTCCGCCACCTCCGGCTTGGAGGAAGGTCGTGGCTCCGTGGCCTCAGGGTGCAGAAGAGTGACTAGGGGACCGGTTGAGCCCTCCTGCCCGGCTGCTCCCTGCTGGCTGTGGACGTGATGGGGATGGGGGCGAGGGTGAGTTGGGGCATGGCGGGGCGTGGAGGGCNGAGATGGGGGTCGGGGCACTGAGGGGGCGGGGGGTCCTGGTGGGCAGCAGAAGGGTGGAGACTCCGGCTTGACTGGGTACTGACTTTTCTTCTCCCACTTTTCCTACCCAGATAGTGGCCCCCGCTCTGCTGGTTGGCGGGAACATGGGGACCGGCGTCGCAAGTTTGAATTTGATTTGCGAGGGGATCGAGGAGGATGTGGTGAAGAGGAGGGGCGGGGTGGGGGGCCCAGCTCTCACCTCCGGAGGTGCCGGGGGCCTGACGGCTTTGATGACGACAAGGATGGGCTCCCGGAGTGGTGCCTGGACGATGAGGACGAAGAAATGGGCACCTTCGATGCCTCTGGGGCCTTCTTGCCTCTCAAGGTATCTGCAAGGAGACGAGGGGGATTTTGGTAGAGGTGGGTGGGGCTCCTACCTGCCCCAAGGGGGGTCCTTTCATGGCACTCTATTCTCTGCCACTCATCTCCCCATTGTATCCCCCACCCGTGCAGAAGGGCCCGAAGGAGCCTATTCCTGAGGAGCAGGAGCTCGACTTCCAGGGCCTGGAGGAAGAGGAGGAAGAACCTTCCGAAGGGCTGGACGAGGAGGGGCTGGAGGCGGGTAAGCTTGGGTGGATGCCTGTAGCCTCGAGCTGGGTCTGTGGAGAAAGGCTGGTGCGGATGGGGCGTGTGGAGAGCCTGGAAACAGCAGGCTTCTGTCCAAAAGGCCAAGTGTCAGATGAAAATCAAAGTAGAATCAAAATGACCTTTGAAAATCCCTTGAGGAATCTGTCGAACACGGTGTCAAGTCAGTGGGAGTGCGTCCAGAGCCCTGGACGGCGGTGCGGATGCGCGGCCTTACGATAGGAGCAGAAAGGGGGTGTGCCGACGAGGCTCTGTGCTGTCAGCTTACCACACCTCAGCTGTGCTGACCCGAGTCGTGTGGGTGGACTCGCTACCCAGAGGCTCTTCTGGCCACAACAGCACAATCTGTGCTTAACCACTTCTCAGGCCTTCCGGCTTGGTTTTGAGTTCTGGTAATTACCCTTGGTTTTCAGGTGGGAAGGAACTGACCCCACTGCCTCCTCAGGAGGAGAAGTCCAGCTCCCCATCCCCACTGCCCACTTTGGGCCCACTCTGGGGAGCTAACGGGGAAGGCGATGACCCAGTGGAGAAAGACCTGCCTGCAGCTGAAGGTAACCTAAGGGCAGAACCACCCTCTCCCTGGAGCCTGGAGCTTGTGGGGAAAGGGCTCCCCATCCCTGTGGGAAGGAGGCTGCAGGGGAGTTGGTCGGGAGGTGGGAGAGGTGCAGAGTTAGCACCCATCTTCCTGGAGTAAGAGTGGTGGATGGGCACTGTCTTGCCCCCTTCTCTGACTGCCCTGTCCCACCTTCCCTTCTTTTGCTCCTTCTAGGAGATGACAGGAGGGGAATGCAGCTAAGTCCTGGGGCGGGCTCACCCCCCGGCCCACCAGACCTGGAAGATGATGAAGGCTTGAAGCACCTGCAGCAGGTGTGGGGCGGGGGGTAGGGGTGGGCTGCAGAGATTAGGAACCCTTCTGTGCAGGGGAGAGAGCCTTGGTTCTGTCTGTCCTTGATCAGGTTCCCACCTTCTCCCCATCTTGCCCTCCATGTTCAGACCTCATTTCCTAGCCCCCCCGCCTCAGCCCCAGCCCCCTCTGTGTTGATGAAAGTGGCCAGTTGAGACTTCCCTCTTCCCCTGGGCTCCCAGGAGGCGGAGAAGCTCGTGGCCTCCCTGCAGGACAGCTCCCTGGAGGAGGAGCAGTTCACGGCCGCCATCCAGGCCCAGGGCCTGCGCCACTCTGCAGCTGCCACCGCCCTCCCCCTCAGCCACGGTGCAGCCCGGAAGTGGTTCTATAAGGACCCGCAGGGCGAGATCCAAGGTGCGCAGGGTGGGGGGTGCAGGTGGGGCTCGGGGACTGCACCATCCTCATTGAGGGCTTCTCTGGCGCACCTCTGTGACCGCCCTGTGCCCTTCCCCTTGGCCCAGGCCCCTTCACGACCCAGGAGATGGCGGAGTGGTTCCAGGCGGGCTACTTCTCCATGGCCCTGCTGGTGAAGCGGGGCTGTGATGAGGGCTTCCAGCCGCTGGGTGAGGTGATCAAGATGTGGGGTCGCGTACCCTTCGCCCCTGGGCCTTCACCTCCCCCGTTGCTGGTGAGTGTACCCGCTTTGGCGTGGAACAGGGAAGGGAGGCAGGAGCCCGGCAGAGGGCAGCGGTGGGTGCAGAGCCAGAAGGGGGCAAAGCCACAGGGACGCTGTGGCCTCACTCAGGGGAACATGGACCAGGAGCGGCTGAAGAAGCAACAGGAGCTGGCAGCAGCCGCCTTGTACCAGCAGCTGCAGCACCAGCAGTTTCTTCAGCTGGCCGGCAGGTACGGGGGTCCTAGCAGGGCTGGTCAGCAGGGCCCACGCTGACGCGGGCAGGCCCACCTCACACCTGTTCGCTCCTCAGCAGCCGTCAGCTCCCGCAGTGCGTGCTCCGGGAAAAGGCAGCTCTGGGAGACCTGCCGCCACCACAGCAGCAGCAGCTCACCGCGTTCCTGCAGCAGCTCCAAGCTCTCAAACCCCCCAGGTGTGTGGGCCACTGTCCTCGCTGTGTGCCCGTGGCCAAGGGTGTGTGGCGTGTCTGTAGGTGATGGCCCTCGGGTGGTGTGGGAGAGGGGCAGACAGGAGGTGGCTTCAGGGCGCTGAGCTCCGGTGCTTTCTCCTCAGGGGCGGGGACCAGAACTTGCTCCCGACGATGAACCGGTCCTTGTCGGTGCCAGACTCGGGTCCCCTCTGGGACATACATACCTCAGCCTCACCACAGTCAGGTGTGTGGCCTGCAGCTGCCCTCCGGGCCTGTCCCAGGTCTGGGAGTCCCCTCCACCCCCGACGGCCCCCGGTGGGGGGAGGGGCCGGAGCGCCCCTCTGCAGCTGCCTTTGTCCCCGCAGGTGGTGAGGCCAGTCTTTGGGACATACCAATTAACTCTTCGACTCAGGGTCCAATTCTAGAACAACTCCAGCTGCAACACAAAGTGAGTGGGCCTCTGGGGCTGGCGTCCTTGCGTGTCAGGGGCCAGGCCACAGCTGGGACAGCCTGGCGTCTGATCTCGACCTTCCAGTTCCAGGAGCGCAGAGAAGTGGAGCTCAGGGCGAAGCGGGAGGAGGAGGAGCGCAAGCGCCGGGAGGAGAAGCGCCGCCAGCAGCAGCAGGAGGAGCAGAAGCGCCGGCAGGAGGAAGAGGAGCTGCTCCGGCGCAAGCAGGTGGGGCCCGGCCCTCCGCAGGCTTGGGGCGCCGGCCGCGGCGGCCCTCACAGCGGCTTCTCTCTCCAGGTGCGGCAGCAGGAGCTGCTGCTGAAGCTGCTGCAGCAGCAGCAGGCGGTAGCCACTGTCCCCGTGCCTCCTGCGCCCAGCTCCCCGCCCCCGCTGTGGGCCGGCCTGGCCAAGCAGGGCCTGTCCATGAAGACGCTGCTGGAGCTGCAGCTGGAGGGGGAGCGGCACCTGCACAAGCAGCCCCCGCCTCGGGAGCCATCGCGGGCCCAGGCCCCCAACCACCGCGTGGTGAGCAGGCTGGCGGGCACCTTCTGCTCAGCTCCCAGGGTGACCGGGGTGGGGGGCGCGCGCACTGGTCCCTGTCGGACTCCGGAGGCGCTCTCTGCCGTGAGGCCCTCACCTCACCCTGCCTTTGCCACCTGAACGCACCTCCCCGCTCAGCACCCCTGAGCATGTGCTCTCCTGTGTGGGTCACCCTTGACTTCTGCCATCTGCAGCAGCTCGGGGGCCTGGGCTCCGCCCCCCTGAATCAGTGGGTATCTGAGGCCGGGCCACTGTGGGGCGGGCCCGACAAGAGTGGGGGCAGCGGCGGCCTGGGACTCTGGGAAGACACCCTCAAGAGCAGCGGGAGCCTGGCCCGGAGCCTGGGCCTGAAGAACAGCCGCAGCAGCCCCTCTCTCAGGTGGGTGCCGGGCCACTGGGGGGATGGGGAACGGGCCTCCTGAGGGGACACCTCCTGACTCACGCCATCCCGCGCAGTGACTCGTACAGCCACTTGTCCGGTCGGCCTGTGCGCAAAAAGACAGAGGAGGAAGAGAAGCTGCTGAAGCTGCTGCAGGGCATCCCCCGGCCCCAGGATGGCTTCACCCAGTGGTGTGAGCAGATGCTGCACACGCTGAGCGCCACGGGCAGCCTGGACGGTATAGGCGCCACACCTACCCCAGGAGGCTGGGCCAGGGGTTCCAGACGCCGTCCCATGGGTCCTGACCCCCATCCTGCCCCTCAGTGCCCATGGCTGTAGCGATCCTCAAGGAGGTGGAATCCCCCTATGACGTCCACGACTATATCCGTTCCTGCCTGGGGGACACGCTGGAAGCCAAAGAATTTGCCAAACAATTCCTGGAGCGGAGGGCCAAGCAGAAGGCCAGCCAGCAGCGGCAGCAGCAGCAGGTGCGGTTTCACAGAGCCCTGGCTGGAGCGGGTGAGGGCGCCCAGGATCCCCTGACCCCTCTCTTGCCTCTCTGTTGCCTTGCAGGAGGCTTGGCTGAGCAGCGGCTCCCTGCAGACAGCCTTTCAGACCAACCACAGCACCAAGCTCGGCCCTGGGGAGGGCAGCAAGGCCAAGAGGCGGGCGCTGATGCTGCACTCGGACCCCAGCATCTTGGGTGAGTGTGGAGCGGGGAGGCGGCTCCTTCCTCAGAACCAGGCAGGAGCCTGGGTGGGCGAGTTCAAACCCAGCTTCCCCTGGCTTCAGGGTACTCCCTGCACGGACCTTCTGGTGAGATCGAGAGCGTGGATGACTACTGACCAGCCCGTCCCACCAGCGCCTGGGGCTGTAGGCCAGGGGCAGCAGCAGCAGCTTGGACCCCTGGGTCCCCAGCCTGCAGGCTCCCCGCAGGGAGCATAGGAGGAAGCAGGGGCAGGGTCCCCAGCACTTGTTACAAACCACACGATGCACCTTAACTCACCCACCACGAGGCACTTTACAGATTGAGGGGGGAAGGGTTTTGTTTTTGTTTTTTTGGTTTTAATTTTAAACAACATTGAAGGAAACATAGGAGAGACAAAAAAAAATGGTTAAAAAGTAGACTCTAAGCACTCCCTTTCCCTTTGTCGGATAATGGGAGTGATAATGGAAGATCCACAGAGGTTTTTGTTTCTTGGGTTTTTTTTTTTTTTTTAAGAAAAAAGAAAAACAACAAAAAAAAAATGGTTAGGAGACTGAAAGTAAAAACACACTGTTATTTGGGGCAGTGGGGACATGGGCCCCACGGACCTGTCCTGCCTGGCCCCCGAGGCTGCACTTACCCTCCCTGCCCCACAAGGTGGGCCACTGGGGTAACTGGAAGCTGGGGCACCAGCAGTTTGCACAGCGAGGCCCCCTCAAGCCCCGCCGGCCGGACCCGCTGTGAACGGCCCCTTTGTGCTGTGACTGGCAGAGGTGTCTGGAGCTGGGGGGCCTGGCCCGAGTAGCCCTTTGGCTTTGCTGCTTTGGGGAAAGTTGCACAAATGCGCGAGGCCGCCTCAGCGCCCCAGGCAGCCACCCTGCGCCAGCTGACGAGTCAATGGGAGAGGGCCTGCGGTGCCAACCTCATCTGGCTGTCATCAGGCTGGCAGGACTTACACTCTGGCCCTGGTGAGGGGCTTCCCCCGCCGCTGCCATTCAGGGGGCTGGCCTGGGTATGAAGCTGAAAGGCCCAGCTCCCTGCCTTGCCACATGAATGTATTCTCTGGGCCACGAGCCCCTGCTGCGCCCCCTGCCTCAACCCTGAGCAAGGCTGGGGCAGAGCAGTTTCTCCAGGAGCTGGAGAGAGAGGCACCACTTAACGACTGTTGTTTCTCCTGTGAAGGGGGCAGAGGAGGGGCCAAGGAGGCCACAAGAGTGGGCCATTGGGGGCTTTGGGCTGCAGCGCGGGGCTGTTAGGAAGGAGCCCCTACCTGCAGCCGCCTGTGTGGGATGTGGACCATCCAGCTCTGCCCTGACCCCTCTGTTGACCAAATGGGAGAGGAGCGAGTGGCCTCTCTCCTTCCTGCTCCCCTGATGTTTTTAAGTGTTGGGTAAGGGTGGGGTGTCAAGAATGGGAGTGTCTGTCTCTCCTGGGTTGGGGTAGGCTGCCCTTCACCAACTTCTTATTCCCAATTACCTACCTAGGTTTGTCTCCATTCGTGGGTTTTAAGTTTGTTGAATCTTTTGAGTTTCTCATCCAACTTCTCCCATGGACCTCATTGCTCAGAGCGCAGTATTAGGGCAAGACTCTGCCACTGCCTCCCCTCCATGAATGTATTTATCCTTCCTGTCCTGGGGAAATGGGGAGTGGCCCCTGTTTTCTTCCTCCATCTATCCCCAGAGAGACGACCTTTTTCTTTTCTTTTTTTTTTTTTTTTTGCACCAAAGTGGCAACTGGGTCAGTGTTGGGGGATAAAGCTGGCCTCGGGGGTGGAGGGGCCCCCTCCACCTGCTTCTCCCTGGTTTCAACAGTGTTAGCGTCCGTGAAAAGACAATATTGTATTCTCTCTAAAGCAATAAGGGGGTGATGGGCCAGGGGGAAACGTCTTGCTGCTGCTGGCCCCCCAGCTCCCCCTCTCCTCAAGCCAGTGTTTGGCGGCATTAGAGGTTGGGGGGGGAGTACTGTCGTGACTGAATGTAACTGCCCCCGCCCCTGCCGCAGCCAATGCAGGGGAGGGGGGGTGACACTCTTCCCCGTCTCTTCCTTCCCCTCCCCCCCAGCTAAAGAGACTTTGAATTTAGGGGGCCCTTGAGCCTGGAGAGGCCTTAACCCTGTGAGGAAGTGTAGGGGGAGCCCTCTCCCACCCCCATCCCCTTCTGAGAGTGGTCAATGTTTACAAGCCCCTGAGCCCCCCAGCCCAGGGACTCAGCCCCTTGCTATCCTTCCCCAGCCCGTCTTCCTGGGCCCCAGCTGCTCTCCCGCCCTACCTGGGTTTGGGGTGGATGCAGGGGTCATTCTGTATCCCGTCGTCTGCCTTGTACCCAGAATCTCCCCCACCCCATGTGACCCGTTCTCTTCTACCTGCCTCTGTAAATATTCCCCCCCAATAAAACTTGGTGTGTGTTCTCCCCATCTGCCTCTTGAGTTTTTTTCTTGGGGGAAGGGGAGGCTGGGAATGACAGACACAATTCAAAGAGCTGGGAACTGAGCTATGGGTGGGGGGCAGCAGACCAGAAACGGGAGGGCTGTGCCTGTGGGATGCCCGTGACCTTTGACCCAGAGGAGGTGGTCGCCCTGTGATCCAGCATCCGAGTGAGGGAGCACGTTGTCCCTGACCACTACTTGGGGGTCCCCCCAGCCCCCAGCCACTGGGAACAGAGACTAGAGTGAGGAAGCCAACAAGCAAGGGTAGAGACCAGGTACAGAGGTGGAATTGGTTCCTTTATGGAAAAACTGAAAATATAATAAAAATTAAAATAAAACCAGTTTTAAAAAAGCCAGCCCCTGGAGTTTCCACCTCCTGCCTCTGGCCCTCCAGCGGGATGAGGCCCCAACCCCAGGGCAGCAAAAGGATGAGGGCCTTCTGCCCCTCTTTCCCCATTCTATCCCCATCTTAATCTCCACCGTGGGGGCCCTGGGAGGAACCAAACCTGGGTAGGGGAGCAGGGACCCAAGGCCCCGTGGCCCGGGGAGGGAGGCTCGGTGTGCACCCAGCCCCAGAGCTCCTGGCCTGTAGTGTGGGCTCGGGCAGGGCCCCTCCTAGCCTGGGCCCAGATGGGGTTGGGGCTGTTAGTTCCAGATCTTGAGGAAGGAGTCCCAGGAGCCTGTGGCCACAGCCATGCCATCGTCAGTGACCCCGAGACAGCTCACACGGTTGTCGTGGCCAGCGAGAACACCTGGGGTGGAAGGGGGCATCAGAACCCCTCCGGCCCGGTTCCCCTGTCCCTGCCTGCCCCCCTGCTCAGCTCCCGGTCTCACCTGCGCGGTCACCCTTCATGGCATCCCAAATGTTGCAGTTGAAGTCGTCGTAGCCCGCGAGCAGCAGCCTGCCGCTGCGCGAGAAGGCAACAGAGGTGATGCCGCAGATGATGTTGTCGTGTGAATACATGAGGAGCTCCTGGTCGGCCCGCAAGTCAAAGAGGCGGCATGTGGCGTCATCAGAGCCCGTGGTGAAGGCGTAGCCGTTGGGGAAGAACTGCAGGACGCGACCAGAGTCGGGTGAGGCTGCAGGGAGGGCCAGGAGCCTGGCAGAGAGGGGCCGGCCCAGCTCGCCCAGAACTTACAGCCACGGCGTTGATGTCGGATTCGTGGCCGATGAAGGTCTGTCGGCACATGGAGTCCCGCACGTCCCACAGCTTGATGGAGGCGTCACAGGCGCCTGACACAAAGGTGCGGCCGTCGGGGGCCAGGGACAGGGACATCACATCCCCGCTGTGTCCAGCAAAGCCCACCGTCTGCTGGCCGGTCTCAATGTCCCACAGGGCACTGGAGGTGACAGAAGGAAGGAAAGGGTCAGAGAGGAGTGGGGATAGATGCCCTCTGCCCTACCCCTCCACCTTGTGAGCCCAGGCCTGAGCCCGCCTCCGCGCTGGGAGCACTGGCAGCCAGCACTTGCTCCTGCCCCACCCTCATCTTCCTGCCACCAGAACAAGAGGCTGAGGGGTTCGCAAGGTGGGCGGTGCCACTGCTGGAGCAGGGGGTGACTACCTGCCGCGTGAGCCCTGAGGCGGTGTTTCTTCCCCACCCCCCACCCCCCACCAGATGTGTATAAGAGACAGGATTGAGATATCCATGTGTGATTACTGTGGAACTGGGAGCTGCCACAGCTGCGGAAGTGACAGGTGGGTATAACTGAAGTGTCAGTGGCCTCATTCTATCACTTTAAGTTGTACCTTAAGTTCACATCTTGAAAACATTCTTGACTGGTTACTTTGGATCTTCCAGAAATATCTAACTTGCATTGAATGCTGCAGAAAGTTTCAGAAGCATAATATATACATAGAATATAATCCCTGGTTAAAAATAAAGTGTTTGGTATTTTTAGTGACATGTTCAAAAAAAAGCAAATATGTGTATTTATGATTTCTGTTTTTAATGGTGGGAATTCTTGTGTTTTCTATTTCAACTATCTGTTTCTAGTTACCACAGTCAGTTTCCCCAGGGAAGGCTTGGGAATCTGTGCATCCTGTGAGAGAAACTGGCTTCGGCCCTGGTGGGAGGAGAAGGTGAAGCCGTGAGAAGCTGAGCTGGGTCCCTCCTATAGCCCGTCTCCTACTCAGGATTCCTCCTAGAGGAAGAGGGCTCCTAGGTGATTCCAGGGGCTCTCTTTTGGGACTTGAATCTCTGGAGTATTGTTTCTTTATTTTTGTTATCATTGAGAGTGTGACTCAGATCTGTACCTTTTTCAAAGCCAGTCAAGTTCAGGAAGACACCTGCTAAATATAGAATCCGCACACCTGAAGGCATTTACCTTCTCTCAGTATGCCACACATGCAGTTAAGGAGTGAATGTTGTGTGAGTCATTAATCTTCCTTTCTTGAGATGTGAAAATGAGCAGTGACAACTCAAACTTTTTAACCTTTTTGCTTTAAAAATTATAGCTGTTAATACATTGTTAAAATATATACATCCATGAATTACCAGTTACTGCCAGACCACAAGTGAAATTATGCTCTTGCTTATACAAAATGAATCTGATTGTACTCTTACAGTTTTGTGGGCTTGATGACTTGCTCTCTTAAACCTCCGAGGGAAGACAATTCCACTCTACAGTTTTGCAGAAAGTCTTGTTCTTTGAGATGCCTTTGGTACAGGGGTGGGGTATAGATTCAGGGAGACCTTTCCAAATGGATTTAGAGCAGGTTCACATTTGGTTCTTCAGCTGAGCTTATATCTTCTTGTACCTTTTCTTGAATTACTCAATATTACTTTGGTTTCCCCGTGTCCTTAAATGTGTTTATACACCAGGGTCATTTGTGCTCAGCTCACCTTCAAAGAAAAAAAAATGTACAGGAAGGTAGCAATGTTAGAGGTAAAGAACACAGGCTTCACACTTTGGAATCAGACACAGTTGCCTTATTATGTTGCTTAATCGCTATGAAGATCACTTTGCACAACAATAAAAACTTATATTTAGGATGACTTATACATCAGCCCCTATGGCTTAAATGGCAATTATGGATACATTTTGGAAGTTGAATAGTTACAGTAGGCAATTTAGCTTTTAGGGTATTAGTTTACTACTGTTTGTTTCTCTGCAGCTCTGTCTACAGAGCAAACATCTTTCTTGTTTATTTTCCTAGCTAATCTCTCACCCATCAAGCTGTATTTTAACATGCTGGAGCTTCTCCTGACTTTCTGTTCTCTACTATATGCCTGTTTTATCATGCCCAGTTTCATGCCCTAACATATGGTGCTGCAGTTGTTCCTTGCACATTTCCTCCAGTTATCTCTGAACTTGTGAGCACAGAGATTATTATTATTATTATTTTATCTTTATCATTGCATCCTCCATGTCAATCACAGGCATCATTCTGGTCTTCTGGTACAGAGTCAGCTCTTGATAAGTATTGGTTTAATAAAATTACTTATTGGTTCTTCAGGTAGCATTTACATTTCCAAGGGGAACCGGTTATTTAAAAAACTTACCAGTGCAAATCACATACTTTACTTCTAGCTTTATGATATGCTTTTAATAGAGGAATTATGAATGTTAGATAAGAAAGAGGGCTTGGAATTCATGAAATTCAGTAAAGGAATTTTACACAGAAAGAGACCAAGGTCTAGAGAAATCAATCAATTTATCTGACATCATAGAGCTTGTTAATGGCAGAACCAGTATTTTAGAGAGGGAGGCAGTGTTCAAAGGTGAACGCTTATGGCTTTGAGGTCACACCTGTGTTGAACTCTGTTTTAGCTCCTTGGAACTGTTGGCATTGGCTAAGATACTGACTTCTGCAAACCTTGGTTTCTTCACCTCTGATTTGAAGAGGGTGTTTAGGAAAGAGAGTGAGGACAGAAAACTTCTTATGAGGACTACATGGGTTAACATATGAGAATGTGTTGCACAGATTATGTAGGACCGTATAATAATAGCCATGACTGCTTAGTCTTATGATTCTTATGCGATCATTGATGCTGCCTCTGACTCCGAGGGAAACACTTCAAGTCTTTGAATTAGTTTATTTCACAATAAGTAGGTGTGAAGAGCCTTTCTTGTTTTAATAAAGACCTTTGCTACCTTTGCTATTAAGTTATGAAATGCTCCTTACAAACACCTAATAAGGAAGCAACTACCAGTTTAACTTGTATTGAGTCTATCTCTCCTTTCCATCAATTTAATTTTCGACCTCCAGATTTTTAAGTAGTATGTGCTGTTTCAGTTTTGACCTGCAAATAACAAGCTGTCATTTATGAATTCCTTCCTAAATTAAGAATAATTATAAGTACTCATTTTCTTGTGTTTACTGCTTACAAGTAACTGGGACATAGATTATTTTTGGACTATTATTTTGCCATACTAAAATAATGTTGACATTTGATTATCATGAAATGGCAACCCACTCCAGTATTCTTGCCTAGAGAATCCCATGGACAGAAAAGCTTGGTGGGCTATAGTCCACGGGTCGCAAACAGTCGGATA
>SJYX01006863.1:0-13117 GCA_006410675.1 Oreotragus oreotragus
GTCCATGGGATTCTCCAGGCAAGAATACTGGAGTGGGTTGCCATGCCCTTCTCCAGGGGATCTTCCCCAAACAGGGATCAAACCCAGGTCTCCTGCATTGCAGGCAGATTCTTTACCATCAGAGTCACTGGGGAAGCCTATGAGCAACTGAGATTTCTAAAACTCTTATACTTTTTTTGTACTTAGTAACTTTGCTGTTCTTTGCCTCTTATTCCATATAACAATACACAATAAAAATACAGAGAATTTCCTAAAAAGAAGATCATTCTTACATTGAGATAATCTGGATTTTATCCCCAACTCTTCTACTAATTCACTACATATCCTCTGCCAAAATTCTTTCCTCTCTCTGGATGTTGGTGTCACTTCCATAAAATGAGAGGAACTATAAAAATCTCTCTGACCTTTCGGAAACTACCCTTCTGAGGTTCAATTAAATTAACTCAGGTATTTGGTTTTCATGTAAGCAATGAGGCGGGGAAGGAAGGGTGGCTGGGTTGTACACCATAGCTGGTGTGAAAAGAGAAATATCACAGAAAAGAATAAGTACATACTGCAAAAAATGGAGCCACACATTAAGTCAAGGTTAGGAGGTGGAGCAGGCAACCCTATATGTTGATTTCTAATCATCTAGCTTCCTGAATATGGGCAGTGAGCTTTGCTCTCAATAAGACCACCACACCTATGAAAGTTTGAAACTTGTGACAGTTTCTAAGGACTAAGCTGAAGGAAGGGAAAAGATGACAACAGGGAGACATTTAGAAAATCCCTGCATGGCTCCATTTAAAAATAGCCTGGTTATGTTGCGTTGGTACGTATCAAGTTTAAAATTATTTGAAGAAAAGTGCTAAAGCCCTGAAGAAGGGCTGTTGAAGAAGCAACTGATGCCACAAGTTTGTGGCTAATTCTGAAAACTATAAAATATATACCTTAGGCCAAGAAGTATCTTTTTTTGGCAACACAAATGAGCTTTTGACAAAAGAAGAATGGCTCATTCACATGATTAACTCTTGCTATAAAAAAGACATAGCAAGAAAAAGAAGCACTTAAAAATATAGTTGATAACTTTCTGATCTAATCTTTTTTCTTCCCTGGTGATGAGAAAGAGGCAGCCATGGAGAACTTTGACGCCAGGACTTTTGAGGGGCAAGGAGAGAAGAAGAGCCTACCGGTCTTGGAGGACAGAGGTGGCGCGGGCACTTAAACACTTTCCTCTCTTAATAACAGTAAGTCGTAGCAGTTGAACAATTTAAAATGATTCTCCGGTGCAACCACATGGGTCTGAAACTCCCAGACAAGAAGCACAGACAGAACACACAGAGCTCGTAAAGGATGCTACTTATGTTTTCACTATAGTAGAATGGAGTAAGGGAGTGACTCACAACAGCTGAGGCCAGCAGCAAGCTAAGCAGTTACACTATCAAGAGGGAATAGAAGGAAACCAGCTCTAAGTGCAGATATTTTTCTACTTTTCTCATCCTTATACATAAAGGGCATACCACCACTATGATGCAATACAGCAGAAATTCCAGAAGTAAGGATGGGGAGCCCCAAAGTTCCCTCCCCTGCTTCAGGGGAACCATTCTGCAAAGCTCTCTCTTCCATCTCTGGGGAATCAGTCTGCGGAGTCCTCTCCTCTCCCCGGGAGAAACAACAGTCTCGACAGTGGAACCTCTTCCTTCTCTAGAATCCAGCTGATGAAGCTGTTTCTCCAGCTTCCCAAGGGAAAAGCTAAAGCAGCATACGAGACTCTGTAAGATTCACAGAAACCTTGAAGTCCACACTTACCCTTCTGGAAGCCATTGGGGCAAACAGGGATCACCATCATCTGGAATCTTTAAAGAGAGAAAGAGAGAGAAGTTAGCTCCTGGGAAAGATGGGAGAGTGCTGTATTTCTTCGGTCAGGCAGTGAGCAGTAAAGTAGGAAGCTCAGAGCAGCATAGGTCACATACACCATGTGATAACATAGCCGACCTGAGGTGTAAGCCAGTTCCCTGATCAGCCAGGGCCACAAGCAGGCAGCTGAAGTGAGTGGTACTTCATCTCCCTTCTCCCCAGTGAACACGGAGGATATAAGCTCACAGAGAACCCAGGAGCTGCCAGAATGTAGAGCCCCCTCACACATCCACTAGTATAGAACAGTAAGCATGGGCCAAAAGAGGGCCCATGCAGGCTACCAGGCCTCACTAAAGCAAAAGGACAACTTCATATAGAGTCCAGTCTTCCAGCTATATTCTTAAGTTCTGTTGGCTACCCTAGAGTCAGACCTGGTCTTTCTGGATTCCTGTCTCATCTTGTGATTTGACTTGGCCTAGAGTCCTTGAAGCTATAACTCACTGACACTGAGTATGCTCTAGATCTGATAAACTCGATATAACAGAAGAATCCAGGGCAGATTAGATACTTGGATTACCATTCTTGTGAATTTTATGAACTCTATAATAAGCTGAAAACTGGAGCACCAAATAATTCAAGCAAGGAAAACACTGTAAAACACTTTTTAAAGCTTTTTGTAAAAAAAAAAAAAAAAAAAATCCAAAGCAAATCCTTCAGGCAGAGTACAGAGAGTTCCAAAGCTGCCAGGGCTCTCAGAGGACCAATTGCACCTGCTATTTAGGCGCAACAGACAGTACTAGCAGGTCTGGGGCTTTCTGTTCCTCCTTGTTCCCTCCACCCCCAATGACTTCCCTGACTCCTGGGATCTGGATTCCAGCTGGTCATCCTGAGCAAAGGACCTCCAGATCAAGGGAGGCAGAGGTAAGCTGTTAGGCTCTGGACAGGGGGTGAAGTTTGGGGAGGGCTAAAGATAGGAGGAGTTATAGACAAAATGAGGCAAGAGAGTGAAAAAGAGAGGTAGGACAAGCTAATCAGTGACGTAAAAGTGGGTAAGAGTGACCCTGGACCAGCAGGAAGCTCAAGATGCACTTTGGATTTAAGATCCTTTTCAGGTTGCCTGTGCTCTAATCAAGCCTATCTGCCTACTGCCCGAGGCCCTTCATGACCACACTTCGCTGCTTCTGCCTTCTACCCTGGTTCTATGAGTGGGATGAAATGGTAGAGGGAGGGCCAGGCCCAAAAGGCAGTCAGAAGGTTGAATCAAGTCTCCTAAGGTTCCTGTGAGGGGCAGCCCATCCCTAAATCCCCAGATCCCACCAACCAACTTATCCTTCCATTTAGAAATAGTCACTGCACTCAGCAGATTTTTACTTCCTACCTAGAATTAGGTGGTTGCCAGAAGCCACTGGGCTTAAGGAAACAAAATCACAAAACATCTTTGGCAGCCAGGGTTCACAGGCTCAGATCATACACATTTCCTGTACTTAGAGGGGGCAGTGGGTCTGCAGAAGCCTAAAGACACAGTGCAGAGCATGCACACACAGGGCACAGAAGGAGGGCTAGGGGAATGAGAGCAGGTCTCAGCAAAGTACCTATAGCAGGTACATTCATAGACACAACTTGCACCTGAGGAACCACGGGTGAGCACAGATCCTGAACACAGAGATACAGAGCATGCGCACACACCCATTTGGGGGAGGACGCGGTGTTCATCAGGGCTCAAATCACCGGCAAAGCGCACCCTTACCATCTTGAGGAACCAGTGCTTGCAGGGACAGAGCTTTAGTACACCACACATTCTCATGGTGTGGGGAAACCACACCACAGGTCTGCAGACCCTTGGGCTCACAGAGAGGCCAGGAAGCCTGCTCACAAGCACAAAGCACTTTCACATTTAGGCCCCAAACAAGAGGCACAAAAAGCCTACAAAAACTCCTGCTCTCAAATACAAAGTGTGTATGCATGCTGGGCTCAGTGAGGGTTTACAGCATATGCCAGTCGGCAGCCACAAGTAGAAAATGGACACACAGTGTGCAGAGTAGGAAAAGAGGAAGGCAGTCAGTACCTGGGGGAGTCAAACTGAGCACAGGGGTAAGCACATACATGCTACACTGAATGTGTGCCATGCAGGCACACACATCCTCACAAGGCTCCACGGGTGTCTGCAGGAGCACACACAGGCATGGAGCATGCACACAAACTGCTGTCAGGACAAACACACCGGCTTCATGAGCCACAGCTCATAAGCACACATGCGTGCACACACACACATACACACACTGTACTCAGCAGGGAGGGGAGAGAACCAACAACAAAGGGGCCCCAAAGGGCCAGAGCACAACCTGAAGGGCTCCTCGCTTTCCTTCTGCAAGGAGAGAAAGAGCAGAAAAAAAAGGGCAGAGAGGTTAGTAGATTCATCCTAAACCAGGTAGAGCTAACCTCATAGGACATGGAGGAGAGCTCAGAGAAGTCCTCTGACAACTGGGCAGTTCACAGAGCCTGGCTCCCGGAATCCTCACCTGTATTCGCTGCCCCTGCCTTTTAGTTTAGAACAAGTTTGGCTACAAAAACCAAAGGATCAAGTCGGCCTGGGAATTTCAGCCACCCTTTCCCCCCTTTCCAAAGTGGTCTGCATGCAGGGTCAGGGCCACCAGGGCCACAAGGCCAGCTGTGTTACCAAGGGCCACTCCCACAGGCCGTCTGAACTGACTGAACACAGAGCAGGTTCCTTCCTCAGGAGCTACACGAGCTCGTCTGAATCTGGGCTAAGCCTGCGAACTCCAAAGGCTGGGTAGCTGAGCCCTCTCCCTTTTCTAACACAGGCTGGCTACGTGTTTTGCCCCACAAGCCTTGGCCTGTTTTCCCAGAGCCTATGTTAAGTTAGGCCAAGTTAGGGCCTGGAAGTAAGGCCAGGACCTGGATGGTCAGTGGCCATAGATTTGGAGGCACCAAGTCCTTATCAAGTCACTATGACTTAAGTCACTATGATCTGAACGATAAAACCACGGCTGCAATCCCAGGTTTGATTATCTACCAAATTTAGAACAATATGTCAAAACAAACTGACATTTCCAGAAGGACCCAAGCAAATCACAGGAGAGAAAGAATAAAGTCCAGAAATTACTCCTTTCCTATTTGCCACACTTGTGTGACAGAGGCTTCCTTCTCTAAGCAAAGTCCATTATCTGGGCCCATTAGCCCCTTTTTTCTTTTTTTCTCCATCCCTTCAGTTTGTCCCAACCACTGGCCAAACATTTTCTTATTAATAACTTAATAAAGAATCACTGATGTTATATAACAGGTAGAAGGGAGAGTCATGGTAACTAATAAGTTCTCAATTTTTCAAGCTATTTCTGATTACCTAATGGGTCACCTGACTTGACAGAAGAGATTCAGGAATATCCAAAACAGTGCAGAAAAGTGGGTGAGATGAAAAAAACATTTCTGGGAGAGGGAACTGTCTCTCCTACTACATCTACTCCCTACTTCCTGGGAACACTCTGTTCCCTTTGAAAAAGAAAGCTTGGCAACAAACTGACCCTGTGATTCAAGTTGAAAAGGTTTCTCTCTTCCTCCACTATCTTAAATATATTGTACACATCATGTCAAAGTTACTTCAGTTGTGTCCTTCTATTCTTCCCAGAGGTCCCCATGATGCCTAAAGAAGAAAAGTCAATATATGGTCATGACCTGGCCTCTTGCATTGACTGGGTGAACTCAGACTTATTCTTAAAAACTTAGATCAAATATTAATGTCTGAAAATTTATCTGTCTTCCTCTCAAAAACAGAATTAGGTGCTTCTCTGCTATGTGTCCGTGGTACCCACACTTTTGTGTACACACTTCTATGACAGTTTGTTGTATGTTTCATTGTTAATTGTCTGTATAAAAGTCTCCCTTTACATATTGTGAATTTCTTGAGAACAAGCTGCTGCTGCTGCTAAGTCACTTCAGTCGTGTCCGACTCTGTGTGACCCCATAGACGGCAGCCGACCAGGCTCCCCCATCCCTGGGATTCTCCAGGCAAGAATACTGGAGTGGGTTGCCATTTCCTTCTCTAATGCATGAAAGAGAAAAGTGAAAGTGAAGTAGCTCAGTCTGTCCCTTGAGAACAAGAATTATATATATATTTTATTTCACCGGTGTAGTCTGAGGGTTTAGCACATCTAGTGTTTTTATGTAGTAAAAGGAACTTGAAATTTCAGAACTTAAAAACAATAGCCTTTCTAAGGACATGTGTCTTGCCTAAGAGAAAAGATGGGCCTCTTAGCCTGTACCGTTTTCCAGACCCCAAAGAACTGCTGTACTAGTCCCTTCAGTTTGTCCCAACCACTGGCCAAACATTTTCTTATTAATAACTTAAAAACATCTTTTCTTGTTAGGAATCAAACACTTTGTGCCTCCTAACTTCTTAAAATGCCTTAGGATTTTCCCACTCAGATTTAGTTTTCAATTTATGTGATACATGTATATAACACCTGCTTTGCAGGAAAATTCCTGATCCCTAAGGATAATCTCACTCTTCCAGATAGTCCATCTGATAAGGAAGAGAGACACTTCCTCACTGTTAAAACAATCTTAACTCTATTACTTAGGCATCAAAGATTTGAGGCACTCAACTTACCTGAGCCTGCATTTCCTTATCTTTAAAAAGAAGATAGGACTAGCGATTGCCCAGAGTTATTGTGAGAATTCATTTCTTTTAAAATTTTTTTAATTTATTTTTAATTGGAGGATAATTGCTTTACAACGTTGTGCTGGTTTCTGCCATACATCAGCATGTCCCCTCACCCTTGGACCTCCCTCCTACCTCATCCCACCCCTCTAGGCTGTCTCAGGGCACCAGGTTGAGCTCCCTGTGTTATACAACTTCTCATTAGCTATCTGTTTTATACATGGTAATGTATGTATGTCAATGCTACTTTCTCAATCCATGCCACCCTCTCCTTTCCCTGCTGTGGCCACTGGTCTGTTCTCTGTCTGAGCCTCTATTCCTTCCCTGCAAATAAGTTCATCAGTACCATTTTTCTAGAGTCCATACTGCTAAGCTGCTAAGTCGCGTCAGTCATGTCCGACTCTGTGTGACCCCATAGACGGCAGCCCACCAGGCTCCCCCGTCCCTGGGATTCTCCAGGCAAGAACACTGGAGTGGGTTTCCATTTCCTTCTTCAATGTATGAAAGTGAAAAGTGAAAGTGAAGTCTCTCAGTTGTGTCCGACCCTTAGCGACCCCATGGACTGCAGCCTACCAGGCTCCTCCATCCATGGGATTTTCCAGGCAAGAGTACTGGAGTAGGGTGCCATTGCCTTCTCCGTCTAGAGTCCATATATAAGCATTAATACATAGACATTTGTTTTCCTCTTTCTGACTTACTTTACTCTGTATAACAGGCTCTGTTATAGGTTCATCCACCTCACCAGAACTGACTCAAATGTGTTCCTTTTATGGCTGAGTAATATTTCATTGTATATATGTACCACAACTTCCGTTCCTTAAATACTCACTGAGAACCTACTTCACATTAGGTGCTGTTCTCATGGTGCTAGAGCAGTGAATTGTGATCTGAAGAAGCTTCTATTCTAGTAGGAGGAACAGACAACTAATAATGATGATGAAGATGATGACAGCTGCAAACACCAAGTGAACACAATACTTACCTGGCATTTTATTTGAGTAAGCTCATTTACTTCTCACAACAACTCTACTGAGTAAATACTGTTATAATTTCCATTTTTCTATTGATTAAAATGAAGATCACAGAGATGTTCAGAAACATGCCTGAAGTCACAGCAAGTGGCAAAGCCAAAATTTGAAACAGGTACTCTGGTTCCAGAATCTGGAACTATGTATACTGTAACCTGATGGGAAGAGCTGACTCATTGGAAAAGACTCTGATGCTGGGAGGGATTGGGGGCAGGAGGAGAAGGGGATGACAGAGGAGGAGATGGCTGGGTGGCATCACTGACTTAATGGAATGAGTTTGAGAAAACTCCAGGAGTTGGTGATGGACAGGGAGGCCGGGTGTGCTGCAGCTCATGGGGTCACCAAGAGTTGGACACGACTGAGTGACTGAACTGAACTGATCACAGATGATAGGGACTTAGCTGAAAAATTCAGGTAAGGGGAAAATATATTGTCCCCAGTGGTGATGTTATGCTATGAAAAGTTTATAAATGATTGTCAGGAGGCCTCATTGCTAAAAGAACATCTAAGCAGAGATATGAAGAAAAATTAGTAAAGAAGCTATTCAGAGTGCAAAGAGAAAAGTATTCCAGTCAGAACATACAGCAAGTGTAAAGTCTGAGGTGACAGCATAGCTGGTGTGAAGGAATAAGTCTGCCTTAGAGGGTCATTTCAAATAGGGCCCTCATAAGCACTTTGGCTTTCATTGAGTGAGACAGAAAAATGACCAGAAAGTTCTGAACAGAGAAGTGATAGGATCTGACTTGTGTTTTATGTGGATTACTGTGGCTGGGGAGAATAGACTGCACACAGACAAGGGTAGAAGCCAGGAGATCAGCAAGATTACCACTATCAACTAGACGAGAGAAAATGGTGACTGATATTGAGATGTTAGTGCTAAGGTTTGGAATATGTTTGAAAGGCAAAGCAGGTGGAATTTAATAACTGACTGGATATGGCTTATGAAAGAAAGAGAAGTCAAGATTGACTCTACGGGGACTTCCCCGGTGGTGCAGTGTTTAAGACTCCAAGCTCCCAGTGCAGGGGGCCCAGGTTCAATCCCTGGTCAGGGAACTAGATCCCACATGCCGCAACTAAGACCCAGCACAGCTGAAAACAAACAAGCAAATTAAAAAAAAACAAAAAACAAATTTTTTTTTTTTTTTAAAGAATGACTCTAGGGAATTGGGTCTGAGCAGCTAGCTGCAAGAATGGAGTTGCCATTTACTGGTAAGAAGACTATAGGGAAAGTAGGTTTGGCAGGGTTTACCATATATTCAGTTTGAATATGTCTAATCTGAGATGTCTATTCACATGGAAATGTGGGTGTTAAGTATGTGTGGAATCTGGTATTCCTAGAAGATATCTGGGCCAGATATCAATCTGGGAATGCTTATGAAAATCATGAGACTGAAAGAGATTATTTAGGAAGTGAGTATAAATAAAAAGTACTGGTCAGGATTGAATCGTGAGGTACTACAAGGGTGGGAAGATAAGGAGGGAGTAGCAAAAATAACTCCAGAAGTAACGGTCAATAACGTTGGAGGAGATACAAGATAGAGATGTATTCTGGAAGCCAAGTGAAGAAAGTATTTCAAAAAGAAGGAATCTAGGGATTACCCTAGTGGCCTAGTGGTTAAGACTGCAATTCCAATGTAAAGGATGCAGGTTCCATCTCCAGGTCGGAGAACTAAGAATCCCACACCACACATCCCTCCCCCCGCAAAAAAAAAGAAGAAGAAAAAGAAATTGAGGCATAAAAATAGACTAAAGATTAATGGACTAGAACTGGTAGTCCAGAAGTAAACTCTTACATTTAATCAACTGGCCAGTTGATTTTAACCATTCAACAGATAAAGAATATTATTTTTCAATAAATGGTGCTGAGATAACTAGACATACACATGCTCAAGAAAGAAGCTGGACCCCTGTCTCTCACCATTCACAAAAATTAACTCAAAATGAATCACAGACCTAAATATAAGCACTAAATAAAACTATGAAACATTTAGGGAAAAAAAGTAGGAGTAAATTTTTGTGACCTTGGATTAGACAATGGTTTAGCTATAAAACCAAAAGCAAAATCAACACAAGAATAGATAAATAAAACTCATTCAAAATTTAAAACTTTTGTACTCTGATACCCATATTACGATGGCAAACCAAACAAAGCCAACCAGGAAATAACAAGTGTTATTTAGCAAGGATGTCAAAAAACTAGAACCTGTGTGCACTATTGTTAGGAATGTGCAATGACAGCTGCTATAGAAAACAACACAGCAATGCCTCAAAAAAAATCAGGATTACCATATATCCAACAATGCCACTCCTGTGTATATATCCAAAAGAAACGGAAGCAAGAACTTCAACAGGTATTTGTATACCCTTATTTATAGCAGCATTAGTCACAATAGCCAAAACATAGAAGAAACCCAAGTGTCCACTGATGGATGAATGGATAAACAAATGTAGTATATATATATACAATGGAATATCATTCACCCTTAAAAAGGCAGGAAATTCTGACATATGCTACAACATGGTGAACTTCAAAGACATTACGTCAAGTGAAATGAACCAGTCACAAAAGAACAAATATTGTGCAAATACATTTATATGAGGTACCTAGAGCAGTCAAATTTAGAGAGACAGAAAGTACAATGGTGATTACCAGTGGCTGAGGGGAGGAGAGAACAGAGAGTTAATTTAATGGGTACAGAGTTTCAGCTAGGGAAAATGGAAAAAGTTCTGGGGATTAGATGGTGGTGATGACCACATGGTGATGGTCATGTGAATGAATTTCAAATGGCTAAAATGTTAAATTTTATGTTTTCTATATTACAATAATTTTTTTGAAAAATAAAACATTTATGCTTCAAAGGATACCATAAAGAAAGTAAAAAGACAACCAACAAATTGAGGGAAAATATTTACAAATTATCTGCACCTATGTCCTTATATCATTATTATATGGACCCTTAAGATTATACAGTGGAAGTAACAAATCGATTCAAGGGATTAGATCTGATTGACAGAGCGCCTGAAGAACTATGGATGGAGGTTCATGACATCGTACAGGAGACAGGGATCAAGACCATCCATCCCCAAGAAAAAGAAATGCAAAAAGGCAAAATGGTTGTCTGAAGAGGCCTTACAAATAGCTGTGAAAAGAAGAGAAGCGAAAGGCAAAGGAGAAAAGGAAAGATATATCCATTTGAATGCAGAGTTCCAAAGAATAGCAAGGAGAGATAAGAAAGCCTTCCTCAGCAATCAATGCAAAGAAATAGAGGAAAACAACAGAATGGGAAAGACTAGAGATCTTTTCAAGAAAATTCAAGATACCGAGGGAACATTTCTTGCAAAGATGAACACAAGAAAGGACAGAAATGGTATAGACCTAACAGAAGCAGAAGATATTAAGAGGTGGCAAGAATACACAGAACTGTACAGAAAAGATCATCACAACCTAGATCACCATGACAGTGTGATCACTCACCTAGAGCCAGACATCCTGGAATGCAAAGTCAAATGGGCTTTAGGAAGCATCACTATGAACAAAGCTAGTGGAGGTGATGGCATTTCAGTTGAGCTATTTCAAATCCTAAAAGATGCTGCTGTGAAAGTGCTGCACTCAATATGTCAGCAAATTTGGAAAACTCAGCAGTGGCCACAGGACTGGAAAAGGTCAGTTTTCATTCCAATCCCAAAGAAGTGCAATGCCAAATAATGTTAAACTACTGTACAATTGTACTCATTTCATGTGCAAGCAAGGTAATGCTCAAAATTCTCCAAGCCAGGCTTCAACAGTACATGAAGTGAGAACTTCCAGATGTTCAAGCTGGATTTAGAAAAGGCAGAGGAAACAGATCAAATTGCCAACATCTGCTGGATTATCGAAAAAGCAAGAGAGTTCTAGAAAAACATCTACTTCTGCTTTATTGACTATACCAAAGCCTTTGACTGTGTAGATCATGATAAACTGTGGAAAATTGTTTAAGAAATGGGGATACCAGACCACCTGACCTGCCTGCCAAGAAAACTGTATGCAGGTCAAGAAGTAACAGTTAGAACTGGACATGGAACAACAGACTGGTTGGAGTATGTCAAGGCTGTACATTGTCACCCTGCTTATTTAACTTATATGCAGAGTACATCATACAAAATGCCAGGCTGGAGGAAGCAGAAGCTGGAATCAAGATTGCTGGGAAAAATCTCAATAACCTCAGATACATCTCAGGTACACAGATGACACCACTCTATGGCAGAAAGTGAAGAGGAACTAAAAAGCCTCTTGATGAAAGTGAAAGGGGAGAGTGAAAAAGCTGGCCTAAAATTCAACATTCAAAAAACTAAGATCATCCGGTCTCATCACACCTTGGCAAATAGATGGAGCAACAAGGGAAACAGTGACAGACTTTATTTTGGGGGGCTCCAAAATCACTGCAGATGGTGACTGCATTCATGAAATTAAAAGACGCTTGCTCCTTGGAAGAAAAGCTATGACCAACATAGACAGCACGTTAAAAAGCAGAGACATTACTTTGTCACAAAGGTCAGTCTAGTCAAAGCTATAGTTTTTCCAGTAGTCATGTATGGATGTTAGAGCTGGACGATAAGGAAAGCTGAGGGCCAAAGAATTGATGCTTTTGAACTGTGGTGTTGGAGAAGACTCTTGAGAGTCCCTTGGACTGCAAGGAAATCAAACCAGTCAGTCCTAAAGGAAATCAGTCCTGAATATTCATTGAAAGGACTGATACTGAAGCTGAAACTCCAATACTTTGGCTACCTGATGTGAAGAACTGACTCATTAGAAAAGACCCTGGTGCTGGGAAAGACTGAAGGCAGGAGAAAGGGATGACAGAGGATGAGATGGTTGGATGGCATCAATGACTTAACGTACGAGTCTGAGCAAGCTCCAGGAGTTGGTGATGGACAGGGAAGCCTGGCATGCTGCAGTCCAGGGGGTCGCAAAGAGTCAACGTCCAGAACATATAAACAATTCTTACAACTCAACAGAAAAAGACAAACAACTCAATTTAAAAATGCATAAAGGATTTAAATAGACATTTCTTCAAAAAATAAAAATAAAAATGGCCAATAAGCATATGAAAAGATGTTTTAACATCATTAACCACTAGGGAAATGAAAATCAAAGCTAGAATATACCAGTCACACTCATTAGGATGGCTCTAGTAAAAATAGAATGGCTAGGATGTGGAGAAATTTGAACTTGCATACACTGCTGGCAGAAATGCAAAATGGTGCAACCACAGAGGTAAATATTCTAGAAGTTCCAAAAAAGTGTGAAACACAGTTACCATATGACCCAATGTTCCATTTCTAGGTATATACACAAGAGAATCAGAATATATGTCCACATAAAAACGGCAACATTATTCATAATACTCAGAAACGTGGTAAAAAAAAAAGGACAACAAAATGTCCATCAACTGATTAATGTATGAACAAAATGTGCAATTTCCATATAATGGAATATTACTCAGCCACAAAAAGAAATGAAGCACCCTTACCTGCTACAACATTGGTCAGTTTTGAAGACATTGTTCTGAGTAAGCTTAGACTGTAAAAGGTCTCAAGC
>SJYX01006866.1:0-10939 GCA_006410675.1 Oreotragus oreotragus
CTGAGTGAACTCCGGGAGATGGTGATGGATAGGGAGGCCTGGCGTGCTGCGATTCATGGGGTCGCAAAGAGTTGGACACGACTGAGCGACTGAACTGAACTGAACTGAACTACGAACAAAGCTAGTGGAGGTGATGGAATTCCAGTTGAGCTATTTCAAATCCTAAAAGATGATGCTGTGAAAGTGCTGCACTCAATTTGTCAGCAAATTTGGAAAACTCAGCTGTGTTCACAGGACTGGGAAAGGTCAGTTTTCATTCCAACCCCAAAGAAGGGCAATGCCAAAGAATGTTCACACTACTGCGCAATTGCCCTTACTTCACATGCTAGCAAGGTAATGCTCAAAATCCTTCAAGCTAGGTTCCAACAGTGTGGGAACTGAGAACTTCCAGATGTGTAAGCCGGATTTAGAAAAAGTTAAGCATACAGCTTCCATATGAACCATCCATATTTGGTTATACTGAGGTATTTACCTAAGAGAAACAGAATATTTTTATACAAAGACTTATATGTGAATATTCATAGTGGAATTGCAATTCACTCTAGAACAGCTACAAATACACTTCAAATATATGCTATACTTTGCTTAAAGAAAATGAGAAAGATATCCAGGGAGGAGGAAGAATGCTGCTGCTGCTGCTGCTGCTAAGTCACTTCAGTCGTGTCCGACTCTGTGTGACCCCATAGACGGCAGCCCACCAGGCTCCCCCATCCCTGGGATTCTCCAGGCAAGAATACTGGAGTGGGTTGCCATTTCCTTCTCCAATGCATGAAAGAGAAAAGTGAAAGTGAAGTCGCTCAGTCTGTCCGACTGTTAGCGACCCCATGGACTGCAGCCCACCAGGCTACTCCGTCCATTGGATTTTCCAGGCAAGAGTACTGGGGTGGGGTGCCATTGCCTTCCCCGAGGAGGAAGAATGGGGGTGATGTTTTTACTGTACCTATTAAAATTTATTTCTTAGAAACACAGAAAGCTATCTGAAGCAAATATAGCAAATTACTTTAAAATTCTCACATTTATGACACAAATACATACAAGTCTGTTTGTGTTATTTTCTCTCTGTGGGTATATATATATGAACATATATGAAATGCTTTGTAATTTAAAATTGCATTGCTCTAAAAAGGGCAGCCTCTTCCTCTTCCCAGTATTCAATTTATGGTATATTTTCCCCTTACCGTGGCTAACAGAGGAAATCAAAATACTTACCTAATCTTAACAACGACTTTGGCTCTGCGGGTTCATCTTCACTAGCCCTTTGCACCCTCACGTTGTAAGCTCTCGGTATGTGCACTGAGTCAGGCTTGCTTTGCAGTTTTTCTCCAAGAGACCAAATTAACGAATTTCCTTTCTCCTGGATCTTCTCTTGCTTTTTCACATGATTGTAGTGAAGATAAATAGTAAAGACTGCTATCCAGATGCCGAATGTCAAGGAGGCACAGAGTAAATACTGAATTATAACATTTCTCATTGTAAACCTAGCGTTTTTGAAGGTCCATTTTAATATTTCCTAAACCAGAAGGATTTACAAGAAGCTGTATTAGATATTTTCATCGTTTGAGATCATCTACTTGGCTTAAGTTCAATTTACAGTGTTTTTAAAACAGGATCATTTTGACATCAGTGCTTATCTCATACTTTGATAAGATGAAGTGCACCCTTAGGAAAAAACCTCTTAAAACCCCCTATTCACAAGATCTCTGCTGGGCTGTAGCTGTGCCATGCAGGATCTTCATGTTGAGTGTGGGCTCTTAGTAACAGTGTGTGGGATCTAGTTCCTTGACCAGGGATCAAACCCAGGCCCCCTGCGCTGGGAGTGCAGATCCCCAGGGAAGTCCCCTCATAACAGTTTTTAAAGCCAAAATGTATAACATGCTTATAAAACATACACTACCATTTAAAGTCATTGACCCAAACTCCTGAGATGAAACTACAGGAAAAAACGTGAAAGAGGGGTTTTTCATCCCTACGCATGCTCAGCCCATGTGGGAGTGATAGCACAGGCCTTTGGTTTTAAAAAGCAGAGCCGACACTAGTCAAGACTGTTGCTTTCTGTTGCTTGGTCGCGTAATCTGTGCGACCCCGGGGACTGTCACCCACCAGGCTCCTCCGTCCATGGGGATTCTCCAGGCAAGGATACTGGAGTGGGTTGGCATGCCCTTCTCCAGGCGATATTCCTGAGCCAGGGATTGAACCCAAGTCTCCCGAATTGCCGGCAGATTCTTTACCATCTGAGCCAGCAGGGAAGCCGAAGAATACTGGAGTGGGTAGCCTATCCCTTCTCCAGGAGATCTTCTCAACCCAGGAATCAAACCAAGGTCTCCTGCACTGCAGGTGGATCCTCTACCAGCTGAGCTACCCAGGAAGCCCCAGTCAGACCGTTAGAAATGTATTAGTAAAAACACGCACCATCCCATGGCGGAAAAAAAGTGGGCAAGGAGCAGTGCGGACCCCACTGATGGGACTGTGGAATGCTGCAGCCACTTTAAATCTCTGTCTCAAGTCCAGTCCTGGCCACCGGATCAGTAACGAGGGCCAAGTCACATCATAGCTTGGCCGGGAAAGTGCAAGACCCACCCCCAGGGAGGAGAGTCTGTTCCTGAGATCTGCAGGGGCCAGGCATCACCACCAGTGCAGTCAGGGCCTGTGTCTGGGTGGAGTCCTGAGGATGCCGGGTAAAGGGAGCGGGTGTGTAAAGCTGGATTCGGTAGTTTACCAACACAGGAGCATTCTCCCAGGACAGAGGACCTAACACTCTCACCAAGATCTTGGTCGCCCAATAACGGTTTGCTGATTGAATGAATAATCCCTTCAAAAATGAAATACTTGATTAAGGAAAGAAGTATCAGGATTTCCTTGATGGTAGAATGGATAAGAATCTGCCTGACAATGCAGGGGACGTGGGTTCAACCCTTGGTCCTGGAAGATCCCACAGGCCAAGGAGCAACTCAGCCTAGCAGACACAGCTACTGAGCTCACGTGTTGCAACTACTGGAGCCTGTGTGCCTAAAGCCTGTGACTTGCAACAGAGGAACCACCGCAAAGAGACACCTGGGCGTGCGACTAGAGGAAGCCTGCAGGCAACCAGCAGAGGCCCAGAGCAACCAAGTAAGTCAGTTACTAGCAAAAAGAAGAGAGACCCAATGTGCAAAGAAGGAGATAACTTCTAATGAGGGAAAATGGGCGGGTCAAAGGAACCGGAAGGAGAATGAAGCTGTTTGAACATCGTCCTATTAAATGTCATTATAAGAGACTTCTGTTTTGAGGTCCTCCAAAACCCAAAAGCAATTAGAAACTAGTTAAAGGAGAAAATAGTGAAGGGAGGCCACCAAGTTTAATGTACAAAATATACACATGAACTCATACGATAAAAGTATTATTGAACAATAAATCGATATTCTCTGGAATTCTACCATACTAAGAAAAGATGGGAAAGAATAGATATATGCGTACGTGTAACTGAATCACATTGCTGTATGCCTGAAACTAACACAGGGTGGTAAATCAACAACTCAATCTTGTCCGACTCTTTGTGACCCCATGGACTGTAGCCCACCAAACTCCTCTGTTCATGGGATTCTCCAGGCAAGAATACAGGAGTGGGTAGCCATGCCCTCCTCCAGGGGATCTTCCCCGCCCAGTAATTGAACCCATGTCTCCTGCATTGGGATTTACCACTGAGCTAGCAGGTCTTCCCTATACTCCAATATAAAATGAAAAAATACACATATAAAAAGAACACTTGGGGAAAGTTTTCTTTAGATGTGACCACATAAAAATCTCTCTCCCTCCAGACTTCTTATTTTACCAACATAAGTTATCCTACATTAGCTTTTCTTAAAGCAGAGGAACCTGGACCTCGTCTCCCATCCTCCCCACCCCTGCACCCTCCCCCACACTCCCGCAAAACACAGAAAACGTCTCCTACCAAGAGAGAGGTCTGTGACTGGCTTTTCAACGCTGCCGTCTCAGAAGGAAATCATGTTCGATTATTTTCTTCAGTAAAACTTACGTGCTGGAAAAATACAGAATTTGTTAAAACATATTTCAAAGACAATTTGTATGTCTAGCAAGTAAAATTTTAAATGAATTAAAAAAACAAACAAACCTTGAGTTAATGAAGAGAGTGCAGTAAAATAGAAAAGAATGCTGCTAAAAGTCACTAACACACGCACACACGCAGCAAGAAACCGAAGCCCGAAACTAAATCTGTATTTATGGTCATTGAGTTTTAAAATGTAGGTCTCTGAGACAGGAAAACACAACCGTGCTTTACGTAATGTCACAACCAGTGTTTTTCTGCTAATAATCAGTATTTGTAATCCTTTGCTTTCCCGCTGCTGCTAAGTCACTTCAGTCGTGTCCGACTCTGTGTGACCGCATAGACGGCAGCCCACCAGGCTCCCCCCACCCCCACCCCTGGGATTCTCCAGGCAAGAACACTGGAGTGGATTGCCATTTCCCAGAACAGTCTTAATAGCAGTCTCTGCACAAGATCCTTTCCCTGATGAGGGAAAGATGGAAGGCAGGAGAAGGGATGGCATCACTGACTCAACAGAAATGGGTTTGAGCAAGCTCTGGGAGGCGGTGAAAGACAGGGAAGCCGGTGAGCTGCAGTCCACGGGGTCACAAAGAGTCGGACTCCACTGAGTGACTGAACCCCAACAAGAGGTGTTTTCCAGTGAGTCAGCTCTTCTCATCAAGTGGCCAAAGTATTGGAGCTTCAGCTTCAGCATCAGAGTCCTTCCAATGGGTATTCAGGGTTGATTTCCTTTAGGATTGATTGGTTCTGATACTCGGAAGAGGTTGTTGTTGTTGTTTTTTTTTCTATTTTGCTTTTTGAATAAGTAGTACATTCATGTTGTATAAACCTTAAGAAGTACAAAATGTGTACCTTTGTGGTATACAATGAGAACTGGCCCTGATTTTCAAGAACTAAAATTATTACGATGCCCAGTAAGCCTCTCAGGTGTGGCATAACCCAGCCTAAAAAATCTGACCTTCTTAGTCTTGATCCCCAGAGCCAGAGTCCTAGTCAAGATTCAGAGATCTGATGCACTGCGCTCACTCTTTCTATGTGGAAGGACACCCCCTCCCCATCTTCCCACTTTTCAGCCTATGGGCCTCAGCCACCTACCACTGAGACAAACACTGGCTGCTGTGGCGTCGATGTATTCTCCAAGCTGGGTCATAGGCAGATCTGGGCAGGACTCTATGCTCAACAAATGATCTCAAAGATGGAATTTCCTCCGGAATGGCTGACTCAGTGGCGCCTGGATTCTGAGCAAATTACTTGATTGTGCAGGGTACCCTGCCTGCATGGCGGGGCTCAAAACACAGGCTGCCCAAGGCTGCCTCACAAAGCCCTGTGACATCATACAGGAGCTCTCCAACCCCAGTGGCCCCTGCCTGGGCGCTCCAATCAGTGGGCAGGATCCAGGAATTCCAAAGCTGGAAGAGTCTTTCCGGATAGTCTCAGAACACTTGCTCCTCTGCTGAGGAAATAGGAAAGTCCTTGCTTCGGCCAAGACGAAATCCTAGCCTTCTCTAGGGCAAGCCTCATTTTTGGCTTTTCTGAAATAAACTTTAAAAAAATGAAGAAGCCTTCAGAACCTCTCAAGAGACTTAGAGATGAGCCAAAATGTTACTTGGCTGCCTTTTGATTTCTCACTCTATTGCTCAATTTTAGACATTAGTACATGAGTTCAGCCAAACACTTGTAAAATTTCTTATCTCTTAACAAGTCTGGGTAGACCTGACCCTCCCCCAAATTCAGGAGGCTGACTCAGTGTTTTTCCTGGGACCAGACATCTGCTGGTACATGAGAGGAAAGGGGTGAGTTGAGATTTTGATACCTCTCCAGGGGCATGCTGCCCCTGGACAACCAATAATGACCTTCAAGCATAACTTCGAATCTCCTTTAGACAGGCTCAAAAAAAGGTCCTTTTATCATAATATTAATATTAAAAAGTAAGCTTTTATTTATAATCGCCCCCAACTGGGAAGGACCCAAATGTCATCAGTAGGAAATGAATACACTGTGCCTCTCCATATAATGGAGTGCACAGCAGCAGTGAAATGGCTGAGCCACAGAGCCACAGAAGAAGGAGAATCCCACATACATAACCCTGAGTGATAGAAGACAGTGGATGCTAAGTCGCTTAGGTCGTGTCCTACTCTCTGTGACCCTATGGACCGTAGCCCACCAGGCTCCTCTGTCCATGAGATTCTCCAGGCAAGAACACTGGAGCGGGTTGCCTTGCCCTCCTCCAGGGGATCTTCCCAACCCAGGGACTGAACCCTTGTCTCTTCTATCTCTGGGCTTTCCAGGTGACACCAGAGATAAAGAACCCGCCTACCAATGCAGGGGACATAAGAGACGAGCGTGCGATCCCTGGGTGGGGGAAATCCCCTGGAGAAGGAGAGGGCAGCCCACTCCGGTATTCTTGTGTGGACAGAGGAGGCTGGCGGGCTACAGTCCATGGAGTCGCAAAGAGTTGAACACGACTTAGCCACTAAACAACAGCAAGTTTTTGCTTAGCCAATGGCCACCCAGCAAGAGGCTGCATTCTGACCCGCTCTGGGTCCCCCTGGGACTTTTCCTGGGTGGTGCTTAATCCTGGGAGTGGGTGTGAGTTCCTGGGGTGGACAGCATTCTTTCCTTGACCAGAACATCTATGCCTTTATCTGATTGACATATTCAGCTTACACTTAAGACTTAACTTGAGAAAAAAAAATTCTTCATCTAAGAAACCATCTTCAGAGTCAGTGAACAATTATATGATTCTGTTCAGTTTGAAAAATGCTAATATAACGTCTCTGAGCCTGGCTGTCTGATCTCTAAGGGGGGTGGGTAATGCTAATGGCCTATAAAGTAAAGTATTTGGAGGAGGAGTAGACACATTGTAATTTGAAGAAAATCCACAAGAGGGGAATTTTCCAGTGAACCATCATGGAGAGTCATGGAATAACACTGAAGGACAGTCTTTCCCGGGAAACTTGGTAATGTCCTGACATGAAGTTTGGTTGAGCTCTATCACGGGGATGATTGCTCTCGGCTTACTGCAAACTAGTAGTAACTGCTGGTGGTTCCTTTCTACCAGGCTTGTGAGCTCCAGGAGAGGAGGGACCGTTTCTTGTTTGTCTTGGATTTTTTTTTTTCTGGCCACACTGTGGCGCATGTGGGATCTTAGTTCCCAGACCAGGGATCGGACCCACCCCCCTCACATTGGAAGCTCAGAGTCTTAAACAGTGGGCCGCCAGGCAAGTCGCCTCATTTTTGTGTCTTGGACTCTAGCACACAGCTAGGAATTCTGCTGTGAATCCGAAAAACATCAGTGTGATCTGAAGTGGCAATGAGGGGCTTCTAGGTGGTGCAGTGGTCAAAAATCCGCCTGCTGATGCAGGAGACGCAGATTTCATCCCGGGGCCGGGATGATACCCTGGAGAAGGAAATGGCAACCCGCTCTGGTATTCTGGCCTGAGAAATCCCAGGGACAGAGGAGCCTGGCGGGCTACAGTCCATGGGATCGCAAGGACTCACGTGACTTGGAGACTGAGCGTGCACACACAGTTTGATGTGGAAGCCACCCGCTTCTACAGCTGCAGGGAGAGGATGCTAAAGAAGCGTAGGTTTACAGCATCTTAAATTGACTACTGCTTGGTCGAGTCCGACTCTTGCGAGCCCCTCCCCCAATCAACTAGACTTCAATTAGAAATAAATTAAAAATGGCTGTACAGCAGAAATTAAAGCAACAGTGTAAATCAACTAGACTTCAATAAGAATAATTAAAAAAAAGAATCCAAGGTGTGGGGTGGCCCCCTTCTTTCCTGGGTTGGGAGGTGCATCCATCTGAGGAATAGTCAGGGTAACTAACACTGTATGTCTTCCCCACACCCCTCCTTTTAAAGCTGATTTAAGAAGGTCTTAAGGACTGTCACCATGGAGGGAACTTTGAGGAGAATATCAGGAGGGTAAGCAGTAGGTAAAAATACTATAAGGGAGGGACTTCCCTGCTGGTCCGATGGCTAAGAGCCTGAGCTCCCAGTGCTGGGGTCCCAGCTTCGATCCCTGCTTGGGGAACTAAGTCCCACATGCCACAACCAAGACTTGGTTAGTTATTAATGCAGCCACATAAATAAACGTTGTTTTAAAAGTAGTACAGGGACTAGAGGGAGAGGAGAGGCCGAGAGTGTTTTCCCTGCTGACCTTAGTTGCTGACATCATTGTCCACATATCATCCGATCGGATTGTGGGTTGAATTGTGTCTCTGCCTCCCATTTATATGTTGGAGTCCTAACCTCTTGTACTTCAGAATGTGACTGTGTTTGGAGACTGGGCCTTGAAAGAGGTGAATAAGGTAAAATGAGGTCTTGTGGGTGGGCCCTAAGAATAAGAGATTAGGACATAGGCACACAGAGAGGTGTCTTCCATCCTTTGACTCCTGCTAAGAAAACAATGCCCTCATCCACGGAGCTTTTCATGTGCTTTTTTAAAAAGGGGTTTCATTTCCACACCACACATTCTGCTTCCTGCCGACTTCCTGTAACACTAACTTTCACTTCTGGTTTGCTTTGATTGCTCTGTTTTGGACATCATTTTCTTCTTAAGTAAGCAGTAACGACTCTAAAAAAATAGCCCACATATTGTTGTCTTAGTAAAAACAAAAGCAAGAAAACACCCTAGTGCTTTTCTCCTTTAATTCAAGAAGATGTCCAATATGAGGTATGTCAGGCTCTGATGGTTTTTAGATTACTTA
The DNA here is from genome assembly GCA_006410675.1 of Oreotragus oreotragus. Taxonomy (NCBI): domain Eukaryota; kingdom Metazoa; phylum Chordata; class Mammalia; order Artiodactyla; family Bovidae; genus Oreotragus; species Oreotragus oreotragus. The sequence goes on from SJYX01006866.1 coordinate 8,760, forward strand.
ACTCCCACTCTGACTTAAAAATAAAAGGAGGAAGTTTTATTAGAAATGCATAGAGCCATGTGCCGCAAAGGACTGGGTCAGACCTACACAGCACAGGCAGCTCTGTAGGAGCTTGGAAGCAATTCAGAGCTCCTTTGGGGGGCGGGCAGAGAACAGCTAGAAAACAAGCTTCCTTTTCCTCTTTTCTTCCACCTGACTTTCGTTTCTGTTTTTCTGTTAGTTCCATGTCTTCCCTATTGTAAATAGTGCTGCTATGAATATAGGGGTACATGTATACACATATATATTAAGACATTTATATATATAACTGAACCACTTTTCTGCATAACTGAAACATTATAAGTCAACTCTCCTTCAATTTTAAAAAATCCCAGATTGGAATCAACATGCAGAAGAGGGCTACTCGGTACCCTGAATATCTGTATTAAAATCTATGGACTCTGTCAAATTCTAAGACTTTCTGCTTCAAAGGCCACCTTCAAGATACTGAAAAGACAACCCACAGAATGGAAGAAATTATTTGCAAACTGTATATGATCCTTCACATCCATAAGGATGGCTAGTACAAGAAAGACAGATGAGCTAGTTAATTATTAGAAAAATGCAAATCAGAACTACAAGGAGGTATCACCTCACACCAGTCAGAATGCTGCTAAGTGGCTTCAGTCGTGTCAGACTCTATGCAACCCCATAGACGGCAGCCCACCAGGCTCCCCCGTCCCTGGGATTCTCCAGGCATGAACACTGGAGTGGGTTGCCATTTCCTTCTCCAATGCATGAAGTGAAAAGTGAAAGTGAAGTCACTCAGTCGTGTCCGACTCTTCGAAACCCCATGGACTGCAGCCCACCAGGCTCCTCCGCCCATGGGATTTTCCAGGCAAGAGTACTGGAGTGGGGGTGCCATTGCCTTCTCCCCAGTCAGAATGGACATCATTAAAAAGTCTACAAATACCAAATGCTGGAGAAGGTGTGGGGAAAAAGGAACCCTCCTGCACTGTTGGTGGGAATGTACGTTGGTGCTGCCACTGTGGAAAACAGCATGGAGGTTCCTTAAAAAACTAAAAATAGAGTTGCCACATGATCCAGAAGTGCCACTTCTGGGCAGATCCAGAAAAGATGAGACCCTAATTCAGAGAGATACATGCATCCCTTTGTTCACAACAGCCAAGACGTGGAAGCAGCCTGAGTGTCCATCGAGAGATGAATGGATGAAGACGACGCGGCGCCTGTGNTAAAAATAGAGTTGCCACATGATCCAGAAGTGCCACTTCTGGGCAGATCCAGAAAAGATGAGACCCTAATTCAGAGAGATACATGCATCCCTTTGTTCACAACAGCCAAGACGTGGAAGCAGCCTGAGTGTCCATCGAGAGATGAATGGATGAAGACGACGCGGCGCCTGTGTGTTAATACGGTGCAATGGATGAAGACGACGCGGCGCCTGTACCTTAATACGATGCAATGGATGAAGACGACGTGGCGCCTGTACATTAATACAGTGCAATGGATGAAGACGACGCGGCGCCTGTACATTAATACGGTGCAATGGATGAAGACGACACGGCGCCTGTACATTAATACGGTGCAATGGATGAAGACGACGCGGCGCCTGTACGTTAATACGATGGAACCCTGTTCAGGCTTATAAGAGGATGAAGTAATGCCATTTGCAGCAACATGGATGGACCTAGAGATTATCACACTATGTGAAGTAAGTCAGACATAAAAAGACAAATCCCATATGCTATCTCTTATATGTGGAATCTAAAATACAACCCAAACGAACTCAGCTGTGAAACAGAAACAGATTCACAGAGTGAATAGATTTGTGGCTGTATTGCCGCTGTTCAGTCAGTAAGTGGCGTCCAACTGTTTGCAACCCCATGGACTGCAGCACGCCAGGCTCCCCTGTCCTCACTGCCTCCCAGAGTTTGCTCAAACTCATGTTCATTGAGTCAGCGACAGCATCCCACCATTTGTCCTCTGTTGCCCCCTTCTCCTGCCCTCAGTCCCTCCCAGCTTCAGGGTCTTTCCCAATGAGTCAGTTCTAGACACAGGTGACCAAAGTGTTGGAGTTTCAGCTTCAGCAAAATTATGTATGGAAGACTCACATACAAATTCAGGCTAAAGGTTATCTTATTCTGTGTGTGTGTGCAACAAGGGAAATACACAGCCCTCAG